>QVIE01000523.1:0-19910 GCA_013387415.1 Panellus pusillus
TTCTTGTCTATGCCAAAGCTCTAGTCTCTTATAAACAGACGCTATAACACGGTAGTATCTCATTCTTCGATGTGTTATAGTCTGTCACTAACCTCGATCGATTAGTAGGTGCCGCCGCTATTATGTAATCCTAAATTTCTCGACACATAGATACTAACGAGAAACGTGTATTTTGTCAGTCCGAGTCCCGGGAATGGTATGTGACATGAGAAGGCCCAGTTTTGTACAAGAGTTTGAGGCGAAAAGAAGGCCGCAGACAGATGTCGACCGTGTCGAAGGAGCCTGATGACATAATCCTGACAAATTCTCTGAGGCTCGTTCACATAGATATTGCCTGCAATTATCTGTTCTGAGGAGATAGTCCTCTCGGAATGATAGTACATGTCACTTTGTCTCCCAGGTTTTGTGTATACAAGAGCTGAAAAGGTGTGCTAAGCCTGGGCAAAATTCAAACTCAGCACTTTACGTAATAACGCGGCCACCACATACAGGGGCGCGATCAGCTACAGACTACCAAAGCTCAGCAATTCGAGAATTCGGAAGGCGTCATTGTGAATACAGCCGAGTATTATATATGTGCCTGTTCACAGAAAAATCCTTGATTTACATGCAGCGGCGCCGGGTTCCATATATAAGTTGACCCTTACAATGGAACCCTTATTAACACTTATTGAGAGCTAAGGGCTTATTTCAGCAGGAGGCCTTATCATTACTAAGACCCTATCAAACACTGACAGGCGTCTTGGCACGTACTTTGCTGCTGTAATGTTCATCTCCGAGTTGCAAGACTTGCGTCCGGCCGATGAATCATGAGAGTTCGAACCCTCGTCGCGGCCGATGTTAACACTGGCAGTAGGAATGATGGTTGAGTTTTTTCACGGCCAGCCCCGTCGAGATGCTCTGACTGTTCTTCGACTCTGTGAACAAATAACAACTTTACACCACTGCTCTATGTCAATTATTGCCAGTGGGCGGGCCGTGGGCGTTCAGCGCTGCAGAGTAGGGTGTTTTTAGAACTGCTACAGTAGTGAGGGGATCTAGTTTCCATGGAGTCTCGAGCTGTGAGATGGACGTACTTGTGCTTTCAAAGTCGACGGATTTACGCGACATAAGTATTGGACTTCACTGCGGTCTGGCGCCGTAACTACTTACTATAGTCTATGGCTGACGGAGGACGAATTCAACAAGATGGTTCGAAATAAGTAATCATGGTTTTGAACCTCTTAGAATGTCGAGCCAACAAAAAACGTGTACTAGTAGGGAATACAATTGCCAATCATTGCACACATTTGCCGCAAGTATTAGTACAAGGCTACGCCCCAGGTCCCCAGCAACTTGAATGATCACAGCGCCGTTGACCGTGTATTGGTGATTCGTTTGGAATGAGCAGTACAACACGATTTATGTCATGATGTAGTAGCAAATGAAGGTAACAAATGAAGGGGTCGTCAATTCTGACTGAGGCTTCTAACGCTCGTGCAGTGTAGCACAAAAAAAGGATGTGCAGATCTAACAGATTGAGTTCAAAGTGCAAACTTTCGGTAATGGCCCATGTCACATGTGGTACACAGCGAGAAGCATCATCAGCAAAATTGGATTGGACTCAGTAACTCACTATTTTTTAATAGCAGTGGGGTTCGTCAAGTGCGCCGGAGTCGGAGTTGAGTCGGAGTCCACCAGACGGAAGTTTAAACCGTGCCGGATGCGGCATCACGCTAAGCGCTGTCATCGGACCATCTGATCATTTCGATTTGACTCAGAAACCATTCTCTTTTCTCTTCCATCATGTCCGCCCCCCAAGCTTGGACACCAATGTCTTGGAGATCGAAAGACATCGCTCAAGTGCGTTAATGCTATCCATTACACCGTCTTGGTAGCCAACAATTCGCAGGATGTGGAATACCCTGATCGCAAGCATCTTGCAAAGTTGGCGCATTGAAACTCCATCAATCTTCTAAACAATTTCTCCAGAGTTCTAGCCAAGATCGGAACACTTCCACCATTGGTGACGCCGTCTGAGGTTCGTGGTGCTGCCTATTGGCAATTTCTATGTAAACCACATCCAACAGATCGAGCGCCTTCGTTACCAGCTCGCAGCCGTTCAGAGAAACGAGGCATTCTTATTGCACGCTGGCGATTGTTAGTTTCGCCCTGGGCATTTGTGCGTCGATTCTCAAAGCTCTACAGGCGCGGAGAGCTTCGATGCATGCACCCATGTACGTCTCACTCTCTTCTATCACATGCGCGCCTCGAACAATATTCAATCTCACAGGAAAATATATCGGCAAAAATTGGATTGATTCTGTCTTTCTCCCTTATTCTCATCTGGGGTGCGCGACTCCCCGTGGTGAGTGCGATTTCAGCGTTATTGTAATATACTGATGGTGGACAGGTGCGCATTGGCCGCATTGCTGGTCAGTACGCCAAGCCACGTAGCAGCAAGACAGAGAACGTCGGTGGTCGAGAGGTGCTTAGTTTTCGGTATGTACCCCCTTGCTAAGAGTCCTTTTTAACCTCATCTGTTCGACAGCGGGGATAACGTGAACGGGTTTGTCTTCGTTCCTCTCTCTCAGAATCAGAAGGCTTACATTGGCGGGACAGGTTGGACGTAAACGACCGAACACCCGATCCCGAGCGTCTTCTCAAGTATGGATCCGTCCTCCAGATGGATATATGATATACTGATTCAACCCACTAAACCATAGCGCCTACTTTCATTCAACCACCACGCTGAACCACGTCCGAAGCCTCCTTACCTCCGGATATGCATCTCTGCACCAACCGAGGGACTGGTCCTTGAGCCACGTACGCTCCCCTCGCCTTCGGTGAGTTTAAAAGAAGTGGAGTGCGTTCCCGCTGACCTCCACATAGAAAGGAGTTCGAGGAGATTGTGGACGGGCTGACTGATGCGTTGGATTTCAGCCGCACTATCGGTGTGGAATCCGGCCCTCCTTTCGAGCAGGGCGGCGGCCGAGGGACCGTTGGGGAGGTTGACTTCTACACTAGGCAGGCACACTTCTTACCATGCATTGTTAACACTCATTGATCGGGCCGTATAGTCACGAGGGCTTGATGCTCGAGTACGAGCAGGCGCTGACGCGTGCGTTCCCTCTCCCGCGTACTACTACTACAAAAATGAGCGGGTCAAATCAAACTTGTTCAAATACTCCGACGGCGTTCTACAATACCTCGGCACACTTTCTTTGGATCGGGGATCGCACGCGCCAGCTCACGGGTGCGCACGTCGAGTCAGTGTGATCTATCTTGTCCTCGTTCGTTGGCAAACAGCGAAATGAAACACAGGTACTTTCGCGGAATCCGCAATCCCATAGGGATCAAGGTAGGCCCGAGCATGGCGAAGGAGGAGATCGTGCGGCTGCTTGACAGTGCGTTTCCTCCGAATGTGGTAAAGCGGAACTCTGATCAGCTCTCAGTTGTCAACCCGCTGAAGGAGGCGGGCAGGGTGACTCTAATCACGCGGTACGGAGCGGGCAAAGTAGGGTCGAGTTGTCATTGCGCCTTTTTCTTGCATTGATTCGACCGACGTCACAGGTCGCGGACCATCTCGCCGGGCACATCTCAGAGGTGCGGCAGAGCGGGCATCCGGTCATCTGGATCTGTGACCCAATGCACGGAAAGTGCGTCGTCTCTCTCTATACTATTGTGATAATTTTTACTCCGTCCTCCAGTACGCTGACCTCCGCCTCCGGGCTCAAGACGCGCAATTTTGGGACGATCATCAGCGAGCTGACGCAATGTCTGCGGATTCACGCCGAGTGTGGATCGCGGCTGGGTGGCGTGAGCCTCGAATTCACGGGCGAGCTGAATGAGGAAGGCTTCAGCGTCACCGAATGCCTCGGTGGGAGCATGGAGCTCAGTGAGGAACAGCTTGGACTGCGGTACCAGGTGCGCTGCATTCTCTTCATACATGACCAAGTCGGTTAAGCCACGTTCAGTCCTTTTGCGATCCGCGCCTCAATTTCGAGCAGAGTCTGGGTGAATTCTTTTCTTTTCCCACATTTCAGATGCATTCGTGGACTGACTCGTCGTGGCACAAAGATGTGGCGTTCTTGATCTCTAACTACTTCCAAAAGGAACGTCGTGGGAAGCAGGATGATGTGTTGTACGCCGAGCTAGGCGGAAAAGGGTTGGCAGTTTGAGGCCTGGCTCCGACGTACGAAGGAGAAAAATCCATGTATCGATCCGCACACGTGCATTCTTTGTTGCTGTTCCTTTGCAACTCACCGAAATGTACAATTTCGCTTTCAAACTATCGGAAAGGCATGGTCGAATATACCTCCCACGAACAGTCTGCTGCAACGAGGAACGATCAGATTCTCTCTCCAGCTGGCTTTGAATTCTATAGACGAGCTTGCAGCGACCGAGGAGGGAATAGTAGAAGCCGAAATCCGAGGGTATGAATTATAACCACGGTTGTATCTACAAACGCAGCAGTCCAATCTTCTAAACTACACAAATCTAAACGAGCAGTACAGAACAGCAAAGGGATGATCTTACATATATACAGAATAATAATACAACTTCGTCCGCCCGTTAAATCAGTAAACGACGCCGATCCACTCCCGCTGAAACTGCGGGACCGTATACGCGTAGGTGTAGGGATAGTAATACGATCCGGACGGGGGCAACTGCAGCGCGGAGGGAGGAAGGCAGTCGAAGATAGGCTGGGGCGACTGTGTCATCGCCAGAAGCTCATCAAGGTTGAAGCGAGAGGCGACGGGATCCTGCGAATGGGAGGGCAGGAAGGGAACGTTGGAAGACCCGGGTGGGAAAGCCATGTGCTCAGCGGGGTAGAGTGCAGATGGTGCGCCGTGAGCACCAGTGGCCGGGACAACAGAGTCCTGCATTCCGAAACATGTAGCTTCGAGGTCGAACTCCCATGACGAGGAGAGATCGCTTGAAGACGACGGAGAGGGAGGGCAGTAGGCAGGCATGGCATCAGGTGAGAAGTCACCGACGGCGTGCGGCGACGAACAGTCGGACGCTGATGGGAAGGAGAGGTCAGGCGAGTCGAAGAAGCCGGACGCAGACGAAGCGGGCGTCCACTCGCTGCTAGGCGGTTCCGAGAAAAGTGAGGTTGTCGACCTAACCCGCCTCTTCCGCGTCGCACCATTTGCCGATTGACCGTGGACATAGCGCATGTGCTTATTGAGGCACGATGGGTCTGCCGCCCGGTAGAGACACCTGCCACATGCATGCGGTTTGCGCCCAAAGCTGCAAAAGAAATCTCAGATACGGATAGATATAATGAATGATGTTACACACTGTCTCGCGTTCTGATGCGTTTCCAGGTTTGACTTCTGGAGAGCCTTGTACGTGCAGCCGTTTACGTCGCAATGGAACATTCTTAGTGCGAGGTCAGACTCCATTGACCGTGAAATCGAATTCGTCAGCTCACTTTGCTTCTTTCTCTTCCGGAGAAAGGTGGCAGTTCCTGTGGCGCCTGAGGTCGTATGCCCGAGGGTAGCTCCAGGGGCATCCTGGCTCGGGGCAACGGAAGTGGAGCGGTGGGTTCGGAGGGATCTTCCCACTCTGAAATATATTCGTAAGTAATGAAGCACACATGCACAAAGGGGATGGAGGTAACACACCCGAGAGGATCTGAGAGCGCGAGAGATTGAGGCGGTAGCCACTCGAGGCATTGTGATGTAGAAGAAAGTGGGCGGGAGGGGCGGGGGCAGACGGGCGGGCACTGGAAAGCTTCCAAGCGTGGAGATTGTCCCAAGGACACGCCCCCGCTTTATAGCAATCCATCCCTCTCCCAAAACGGCCAAAATATTGAGAGTCCTGATGGATTGGTTCGCTTAAGCGCCCGCAAAATGCCTTACAAGTCAAATGTTTTGGAAGGTTTGGAGATTGAGGTCCAAGCGTATTTAAGCGGATTGGTAGCGGATTGGTAGCCCGAAAATCGCCTTTCAAGGAAGGTTTCCGTGCCGTATCCATGCGGTCGAGTGGCTTTTTGTAACAGAGACAAAGACTTCGTCCAAGAATGGAAATTGGGCGTATTGTTCTTCTCCGGCTTCCGAGAGGCTGTGCAGCGCGACGCGCCAGTAGGTGGATACTACCACTCAGTAGTAGTAGCCTGGAATGTAGGCTTGCTACCGGCCCCTGAAAAAGCTGCGAAAGCTAAGGAGTTGGAGAGAACGGGTCGGTATGGAAGATTCTCAAAAGTCCCAGGAGTCGACGTTGCTGGTGCGAACCACTGCTGTGTGGGCCGACGAACTTGACGGCAGCCCGAAAGCGCAGAAGGACTGGAAGCATAGAATATCCTTGCATTCCTTTCTCTGCAGCGGTTGGCAAGCAGGAGCTGAGCAACAGCAGATTGGCAAGTGGGAAGCCTGGAATCACCGTGATCAACCTCGGCAATCAAGACACGTTTTTCTCACTCCTTGCATCTTCACTTCCGTCTCTAGATCTCTGAATCCCCGTGGATGCTGTTGGATAACTAGACGGAACTCACTCAAATCATCCTTGCTTATATTTTCAACAAACTCATCTTGAAGAACTTGTCCGAGGGCACTTTTTTGCAACTCACACTAGTCTCTGACTCTGCCGGACTGTTTGGCATTCGCGATCCGTTGCTCCTTTCGCCAAATGTTCTGCTCGGCATACCGTTTGGATGTACTAAGTATTTCCACGCGATTTGACTCTGCGACCCCTGTCTATCATCCCAAGACGCATCGCTGAGGGCTTGGACCCGTAGATTCTGCACCCATGTGGTTAATTGCTAGATCTTCCGTCATTCGAACGGAACGGCTGCTTTCGTGCCCAAAACCTATTGCAACTTCCCAAAAATCTTATGTCCCATTCTGCCGCAAATTGAACTTGACACATCGGACCCACAAGAGTATGCGCTGGAGTTCTCAAATACCGTCGATGATCTCGCGCACCAGTCAGTGCACTACTTCCATGAGGAATCGCTCGGCTTACAACCGGAACCATTTGTTTTCCGTGGCTTTACTAAAGCCGCCTTCGCTCCATAGGACTAGGTCCGCATTCTGTATCGGAGTCCAATGGCGTTGATTAATGAGCATCCGGAACCTCGGACCCCCGCGCGTGATTCGACGGGTCCTCAGAAGATACCAAGCATTCTCATGTACGTACCACATGATAGGTCGTCTTTTCAATTCCCCACCTTCTTCGAGGGTGTCGCGGGTCAGTCATTTCTCAGAAGCCAACAACTGTCCTGTGCTTATTGCTAGGAGTTTCACACGAATTCATAGCAGCGCTGTATAGTTCTTCTTGGTTTTCTAGACACTTGACGTGCGCGGTGGACACATCCCAGCTGACATGTCTTCCGTAGATCCCCGTCATATATAGGTGCTCACTTCCTGTGTTCACCCTTTCGCACAAACGCCATGCTTCCTCACATTTGTGCTTTTCTCGCTCTGCTATATGTCGCACAATGCGCGACGCTTCTCAGGGGTGGCACGTTCATCACCTACTCCGACAGTATCTCGAATCTTGAAATTATCACGGATGGCGCAATGCTCTTCGGAGACACCATCATAGCCATCTCTGATACTATCGACGGACTGGACTCGCATTCGGCAGAGAGTGGTGTGAAAACGGTCAACACAACAGGCAAGATTATATCACCGGGGTTCATCGACACGCATCGACACACCTGGTACGGTTTGCAGTAGCTTTTCCGAGACTATTCTCACATCGGAGTGTCCCTCAGGCAAACAGCAATGCGAACCCTGGGTCCAAACGTTCAACTCGAAAGCTACGCATGGCTGTGAGTCTTTTAGACTTCTTTACAACTGGAGTCTCAAGTTGTTCAATTTCAGATTCGGAACAACCGGCCCTGCGCCGCTCGTTCTGTCGCCGGATGATATATATACGTCGCGTCGCTCATGGGAACACTGGAAGCTCTCAACGCGGGGAGCACTTCCAGTCTGGACTTCGCCCATATGACTTGGACACGGGCCCATGCTGATGCGGGATTGCAAGGCGTGAAGGACAGCGGAGCACGAGTTTTCTGGTGTTACAACGTCGGGGCGGTCGTTGTTAGTGGAGACCCGTATATAGGTGAGAATCGAACAGGTGGTCCGCTTGAGGCTGGGCTCATTTTTTGAACAGTGAACACCAGCGCTCCGATCGACCAACTCGCGCACATTCGAGAGCTTGCACCCGACAGCCCGTTCAACAATGGGCTAGTGACTCTCGGGATCGCTTCTGATCCTCCGACGCAGGAGATCGTAGAGACGGCGCAGTCTGTCCTTTTTTTTCCTTTTCAATGAGAGCGGCTGTGAGCTTATGTCTATTCGCAAGAAATCTATCTCTTAACGTGTTAACTGCGCACGACGTCGGCGGCGTGTTTCCGTGTAAGTCTCCCTCTTGACACACTGACCTGCACTCATAAACGGCCTGGAAGTCGGTGACAGTGTGATCAGTCTGGTCGACAATCTGTTTCCCGGTCAACATACGCTCAACTCCAGCATGGCGTTCGTATTTGCCCACTCATCGTCACTCAATCCGACCGAAGCCCGGCTTCTGCGGCAGTTCAACCAGTATGTCAGCACGACTCCTGAAAGTGAGATGCACTATGGACACGGCCATCCAAATTCGTACCTCGTGAGTGCACATGAATCCTTCTGCACCTGGGCATCCGAACAACGTTGCCAGATCCAAGACCAAGCGGCCCTCGGAGTGGACACCCATTTCACCTTCTCAATAGACATCATCAACCAGATGCGAATCTGGCTCCAGTCGACACGGTTAGGGCTGTACCAGGATACCCTCAACCGGTTCAAGATCCCGTCCAACACGCCGATGACGGTCCGCCAGGCGTTTCTTCTCGGGACGCGCAACGGAGGTCTTGCGCTCAAACGCCCGGACCTCGGCGTATTGCGCGAGGGTGCCACGGCGGACGTTCTAATTTTTTCCACCGAAGCGATAGGCCTCGTCGGTTGGAGCGATCCCGTCGCTGCGATCGTGTTGCATTCGAACGTTGCAGACATCGAGGAAATTTATGTTAGTGGTCAACTGGTTAAGACAGGAGGAAAACTTGTCTTTGACTGGGAGGGAAAGGGGTTTGGAGACAGGCTGAGGGCGAGCGCGGTCAAATTTCGCGATGCACTGGCGAGTACGAATATCAGCTCCTTCGAGGCGGGCGTGAAAGGGTCGCTTACGGATCAAGATTTCCATGATCCCTTCATGATGGATGTTACTCGCGGTGATGGGACAGGGTTCTGAGTAGAACTTGACATGGTCGACAAACTGCAATCTCAGTTGGCAGCGTTCTATTCTCTGAGAATGAATCTTAACCAACTTTTGATCACTACCGCAAGTTCAATGTCACGACCCAGGAGTTCAAGTTTAGTGAAAGGCCGCTCTGGGCTCAAACACCCGACCCTTCATACTCAGGTCTGTTGCCGCACAGACCTTGCGTAAGCGATCCGTTCCTGCTGAGTCTTCATCGATGCATCATCCGACCTCCTTTCGTCCATAAGTTTTCGAACATACGAACGTGCCGTTTTGCCGAGAATGCCGTCAGTTAGCCGCCACGTAGCAATCAGTATCCCGACTAATATCATTGATCCGAATCCCAACACATCTATCCCTCAGTTATAGGACATTTGTGCGAGACGCATGCCCTCCGCATCGTTCAACTTGTACGATCCTGGGTGCGCAGTCATCGCGCGTACAGGCCACACGACACAGAAGAGGGTCATAGAGATCCACAGAGGGAGCGCGTCGAGCACGTAGAAGTACCCCTCGTGCGTCGCGATCGTTCCGTTGTATCTGAAAACAAGTTCAGTTTGTTGAATCCTGGAAAACGCATGCACGCACCCGCCGGCAAACTCGGTGATGCGAAAGATGGAACGGATTAGGATCCCTACGCATGTCGCGCTCATCACGTAGAAGAGAATCCGCCAGTCATCGATTGGATCGCGGGATAAGACTCTGAAAGGGCGGGGCTTAGAGGGGCGCCATGCGGTGGGGAACTCGGAGCGGCTGAGAGTCCAAGGATCAGCATCTGAGCAAGACATGAGAGGAGCACTCACACGCGCCAGCCGAAGACAAGCAGAACGCAGGTGAAGCAAAGGAAGGAGACTGCCTGGATGATAAGGCCCACTATCGCTATCTACATGGCGCATTGGATCGGCATTGACAACTTTCCAGAGCACGCACTTTACTTCCAAGATTAGCCATACTGGCACTCTTCATGGCTGTGAGACCGCCGCCCGAGCTCTGCATGAAGAAAGTCGTGACATCGCTCCATACAAAGAGCTTGACGATGAGTGTATAACGAATCAGGAGACAGCGCTCTGCGACTTCTTGGTCGAAAGTTGCGACGAGGCGAGAAAGAAGCATGTAATCCGTCGCAAGGAAGGTACACGGAGAAAGCAGAATAAACTGGTTGAAATATATCAAATTGAACGATCGTTCGCAAGAAATGGTAGGTCCAGACCATGTCGGTTGCGATATACTTGCCCAACGTGTGCGGTGGATGTGCGTATAAAATTCGGAATGCGAATCCCAGTGTCATACCTGAGATTGTGAGTATATCGCTGTGAACATCGGAAAGGCAACGCTTACAGGTCATGCCGATCGTCAACGTGAGCATGAAAGGACGCCTGGGTGGTATCGTGAAAAAGTCTCGACGAGAAAAATGTCAGCGACTCAGCATGGGATGCAAGATTTTCAACTCACGGATCCATTGAATAAGTGCAGATATTCCGAATAGAACGAGCCCAATGAAGGCCGGCACTATCTGTACAGCGACTCAGATCGGGATATGGGACTCGGAGGTAACGTGAGTTCACCTTTGGGACGAAACCACCTCTGCCATGTGGCATCAGGCCCCAAAATCACGGAGAAACAGAAGAAACACACATGGGCGCATCCGCCGCCGTGGCCGTTGAGTTTACCGCATCTGCCGCGAGACCAGTGGCAAAGCACTGAGCGAACAAGACAAAGAAGAGGGGATTAGACGCCGGGTCATCAGAAAGTGATGTGCGGCACTTCATTACGCAGCTTTTGTATGAGAAATACAAGCTCGCTGGTTTACTCTCAGTAAACACCTCGCTCGATATCAAAGATTTCAAGGTCTCCACCTCGAGTGCAAATAAGTAATCGACAAGCCAAGCAGAAGGGAGTTACTGTATGACTAATAAAGTTTTTTTCCTGGCCACGGCTATCAGAAAAGTCACGTGTCCATTTTCTGTACTGCGCTGCCAGTGCGGCTGCTCATCATCATGGCGGCGCCTTTTATTTTTGCACGACGTTCCCGGCGCTGTACCACCATCACAGTCCTTATCGCGTCTTTATTTGTCGGAGCCGTCATCTATGCCCTATTTGTCCAGTTTCCGCAGTCTTCACCCTTCCCGTCTTTCCCAGACGCCCCCATCCCGGACGTCCCATCGGATCCACCGTCATTTCCCCCGGAATCAGATCCTCCCGCAGCCCCGGACACACCTCTTGTATTAACTGCCGTAGACGAACTCTTCCGGCGCCAGTCCACCACCCTCGACGAAGCAGTCGCGCGCTACACGCTGCGGAACGGGAGGCCGCCTCCCCCGAACTACGACCACTGGTTCGAGTTTGCCAGGGCGGGCAAATGCCTCATCGACGACTACGACCAGCTTTACGACGATTTTGCGCCGTTTCACCAGCTCGCGAAGCTGGATCCGTCGTATTTCGAGAGGATGGTCGAAAAGGGCATCGAGATCGTGCGTATGGCCGTCCGACGGGTCCTGAAGATATCCTAACAGACCTTCGGCTCAGGCAACAGGTCCCGAGTACCTCGGCATACGCACGTTCGAAATGCGTAACCACAAGTTTGAGCGGACGGATCCGTGGCCCGATGACCCAGGCTACGTCGCGGATTGGATGGTGACCATCCGAAGTGTACGTGCGCCTTCCTTGTATCTTCACCTTCGCTACTGACGTACAGATCCAGATCAGCGATTGGCTTCCCGACATGGACCTGCCCATCAGTATGCGCGACGAGTGCCGCGTCCAGGTCAACGTGCATGATGGGCGCGCTGCCGAGGACATGATTACGCCGCAGGACAAGCTGCCCTTTACGAATAGACCCCATCCCACGTACACATACTACGGGGAGGAAGGACACTGCCTCTATCCAAACGACGACAAGGGCTTTGTGGATTATGCGAATAACTATACCGCCTGTGCGTTACTTTGCTTCTGAAGCTATAGCGCGCGTTGATTGATATTTGTTTTCAGTTCTTTTATACAGCACCAGCCAGGAATTCACTACGGATCTGTATCCCATCCTCAGCCAGGGGAAGATACATCCCTGCTTCTCTGATATTTCATTCCCTAGTACTGTGCGTCGAGCCTTTCTTTTTTTCCTTATCTTGATTTTTTTTTCTTTTACCCGCGAAGTATTACTACCAGCGCTCTCCGTCGTCCCCGAAATTCAACCGGCCGGACGACATCCCATGGGAGGATAAGCAGCCCGTTCTTTGTACTTTTTCATCTCTACGTCTCCGCTTCCAGCTAAATTATACAAAAACAGATTGGCGCGGGAGCGTCGCAGGCGGAATGATCCACGGCGAGAACTACCGTGCATTCCCGCGCTTCCGGCTCATCGATCTCTCGCGCGCGCACCCGGGGACGATGAACGTCGCGCTTACGCGGTGGAACACCTGGTGCGACGGGCCGTGCGATCAGGGAGCCATCGAGCGCGAGTACGGCTTCGAGACCATGGGATCGCCACAAGAGGACTTGTATAAGTACCGATGGGCGATAGACCTCGACGGTCATGGGTGGTCGGGGCGCTTCCACGGCTTACTCAAGTCGGGGTCGTTGGTCTTCAAAAGCACGGTCTTCACAGAGTATTTTTCGCAGTGGCTGAGGCCGTATGAGCATTATATCCCGGTGCGGCCGGACCTCACCGATCTGCCGGAGAAGTTGGAGTGGGCGCGGACGCACGATGAGGAGGCGCGGAGGATACAGCAGGCGGGGAAGGAGTTTGTGGAAAGGGTGATCACGGACACGCAGAATGATTGTTACTTTGGCTTGGTGTTGCTCGAATGGGCGAGGTTGCAGGGGATGGGCAAGAAGGGCTGGTGGTAATTTACGTGCGACGGTGCTATCGTATATTGTGCTCGTAACTAATCGAACCGCAGGCTTACTCAAAAACTCTTCATATGCCTGAGACTTCGTCTGCGGTGAAAGTCCAGCAGAGAATGCATATGCCTACCGCTCGAACATCCTTTGGTTCGTAAAAGATAAGTACCCCCCTTTCGCCTGTTGACGCACTGGCGAGGATTCGAACCTCTGGCCCGTGGCAATACTCACAAAGTGCTCTACGAAGGTATTTCTCATAGAACCAGTTACCAGTGCCACTATGCCACTCACATAGGAGCAACCACTAGGATTCGCAAATAGTACCCCATTCCTTTTGGGTCTCCCATTAGCGCAACACCACACTTTCGTGCTGCGGCTTCTTATGGCAAGCGCAGCATAATGCGCGCTTCCGCAGGCGCCATCAGCTGGTCTTCTCTGCGCAGCGCCGATCGAACGTACGATCCCCATGCGATGAAATGAAGCGCGGTGCCTTCCTTGAACCTCATGGTGCGCCAGGGCCAGCTCTGCATCCCGGAGCATTTGTACGTAGAGAACGGCACTGTTGGAGAATGTCATCGTCCGCAACGGACGTCTTCACTGGGGGACCTCGGCCCGGATCCGAGAGGTGCGGCGAGCATTAGTCACGTGGGGTGTGGCGTCAAAATTGAGGATCCGGAAAGAACCGGGCCGGAGACGATGTGGCGGGTTTTGAGCGAACGGTGGCGGCGGCGCGACGTGGTGGAGTGGGAAGGCGGTTCTCACACTTCGGTGATGGCCGCATGGCGATATCAGCGCTTGCGCTTCGGTTACCTCGATATCCGGGCATGACTCTGTCGCTCACCTTACGGAAATTTTTCTCTTCCATCTGCAAAAATTCGATCGGAGTGTTGGGAGCCATTCAAATGATACCACAGCTATGACACAAACGAGCACAGCAGCACAATTGCTGGCGGTCAGGGTTTGGGGCATGTAGGGGCATGTGGACCGTCGGTGATGGGGCCAATTACTGCACCAACAACATACGTGCATCGATTGAAATACCGTGAGCAGCCCTCAGACTCGCTACTCGTAATCTCTCATATTCATCGCCTTCCTCTCCCTCAAGATCCTCTCAACGCGAGCGACCGATCACCGCGGTCGGGAATACTGGGGTACTTGGTACCAAGACTACCAGAAACGAAGAAACCCCTGGATCGGAAAGAGAGCGGGAGAAGTCCTGTTCGATTCTCACAGCGACGGCGTTGTCTAGAACGTTCTCTCCTCTGTTCTGGTTCATTTATCGCTCATCTCCTCCTTTTTCCTCGGCGATGCTACCTACGACCATAGGCCTCAGATTCCTGCCCAAGGTTCCAACTCCGATGAAGGATATGTATCGTTTTTTCACTGAGCTCAGACCTCACGAAGGATTTACGTCCTAGTCTCCCTATCATCACGATCGATGTGAAACGTCTTTGCTTTTTTTCTGATCAGGGTGGTCCTGCATTTCCATTTCACGATCGACATCCAGAATGTGCGCCCGTCAAGAGCCATGAAGTCGATCTTGTGGTGCGACAAAGGTGCGACAAAGATGCCTTTCTAAAGGGAGTAACAAAGCCTCAATTGTATCGCTTGCGTCTCCATATTTTTGGATGCAGCTCACTGTGTCGCCTCTTCTTTGGTACGTTAACTCGACCGCCCATGCTGTTGTGCATATCTCAGCATCGCCAGGCTGTGGAACAATAAACCATGCTGTAAGACGCGACAGAGGATTCACATACATATCCTCAATAGACGCTCATCAAGCTTTAAAACCCCGAAAGTGTCTTTCATTATCCAGTACCATGCAATCTACCGTCAAAACTCTTCGAGACTACTCCAGAGCTCACGTGGAAATTCTGAAACAGCTCCGCGCCGCAGGGTACTTATGTATCTTCGTCTGCGTTCAAGACGTTTGCTAACGTCCGGCGCAGAATTTCTCAAGATGTAGAACTTCCATGCATAGTCGTGGTTGGCGTTCAAAGTGTTGGAAAGAGCTCGGTGATCGAAGCCATGAGCACGGTGCGCTCATCTGGGCTATCCACTCTGGTACTGATGTCACATTAGCTAAAACTTCCTCGGGGTGTTGGAACATGCACAAAGTACGTAGTGAATTTCTTGCCAGCGAACGAAAGTTTGAACCTCTGACACAGATGCCCGATGGAGTTCCGCACTGAGCATTCAGATCCTCCACTGCTGGTCGATATTACTCTCTGTTACGGCAGCGACGCTGGCGAAGCGACAGACGTCCCGTTTCGAAACAATTTGACAGATTTAAACGAAATCCGCCGCGCAAATCGCTGATGCCCAGGATCATGTCCTCAAGCGCAGCCCTCTCGGAGCGCCCCTGGCATTTCCAGGTGCCACGCTCCAACATTCACTAAAGATTGTGTACGCATCTCAGCCAAGGGCCCGGACATGCACGACCTCTATTTCTATGACATCCCCGGTGAATCAATGCTTCTCTCTGCATTCGACAATTACTGAAACTCGTTGATACTTGAGGCGTGATTCACGAAGTCAAAGACGAGCAGGATCCCAAACAGATCGACCTGATCAAGGATCTCGTCAAGAAATATGTGTCTAAGCGGAACTGCATCGTCCTTCTAGTCATGAGTTGCGAAGGTGAGTGCGTTGGAGCGTAAATATGCATCAGGTTGACACTTGCTTTTCGCTAGTGGACTTTGAAATCGGCGGGGTAGCTCGTCTCATATTCGCTGACTCGGATCCGGAGTTGAAGGCGCGCACCGTGGGTAAGAACATAGCTCACCTTCGGTTTAAATCATCGCAGTCCGACCCAAAACGCAGGTGTTTTGACCAAGGCGGATAGAATTGAGCGGGACTCTTGGCCAACGAGGCTAGAGACGTTCAATAATCAGCACCTCAGGCTTGATAACGGGTGGTTTGCCGTTAGTCTTCGCGGAGGTGATATCTCCTGGGAGGCGGCACGAGTGCAAGAAAACGAATTCTTTTCGAAGAGCGAATTCTGGAGTTCGGTTCCCGAGGAAGACAAGGCCCGCCTGGGTTCTCAAAATCTTACTCAATTCATAAGCAAGCTGCTCTCGAATCGCGTCGCAGATAGGTATGTCTTCGAGCAGTACAATGCACGTTAGGACCTCATTTCGTTCAGTCTGCCAGCTATCTCCGCAAAGCTGAGGGACGACATCGACGTGTTGGACAAGAAACTTCGCCTTCTTCCAATCCATACGGAACACGATGCTCAAATGGCACTCATCGCAATGATCGTCAAATTTTCCTCGGACTTCTCTGAACACATCCGAGGAATCCCCCGAAATTTCTGACTAAAGACGTCGGGCTCGTGTACAAAGTCAATCGGTTGTACGAATCCATCCGAAACGAGATCTCTCAAAGAACGCCACGATTTTGCCCCGCTAATGCATCAAGCAGCGGAGCTTCGGTGCCCAACTCGCCGGCATGGGCTCGCATCTCTGCTGCAGGGGAGATCTTGTATCTCGATCAGATAGCAGAGTATATCGAACTGTGCGTTTTGACCCCGTTTCTTATGTAGTGCTGATCGAGTTTGCGCTGCCCGTAGATCGGAGACGCGTGAGCTGCCTACTGAGCTTCCGTACGGTATCACCCAACGGATTATCACCGAATTGGTGAGAAATTGGGAGACCGCGGCGATCACGGGTTTCCGTAGTGTGAAAGCGATCGCGGACGAACATTTCAACGCACTCGTCCGCACACATTTTGCAGAGTATAAACGCGGAGGACTCTTCTCAACCATGAAGTGGGTACTCTCCATTGGATTTTTTGATATACTCTCACTACCGACGCGCAGAAAAATTCTAGAGGAGAATATGTTCGACTGCGCGGCCAACACCGAGGCAGAGATCACGGAGATGGCGGCGCGGGAGCTCGCACCCTACACCGTCTTGAGGGCGGAATTCATTGCTCTACAAACTGCTCTTGAGCAGGACTATCGAGAGCAGCTGGGAACTCATGGTCCAACCGATCTGCTGGAGGCCTTTTTGCTTGCGAATAAAGACGCCATTGCCTCCGATCTAGCTTCGGGTGTCTTTTCAGCCGTGACGAAAACGCTCTTTTCAACGTTCGGGAAGCATCCTTCCGGAAACCATGCGACAGATCAGCACAGTATCGTGGTGGAGCAGAACTGCAACTTCGCATTAAAAGTCATGTCGAGGACGCAAGCCTATCTCGAACGTATGTGTTGTAGTGCCTCGTTTCTCTTCATCAGCTTATGCCTTGATAGTGGCTTCGAAACGTTTTGCAGAGGTCACAGTCAAGTGCATAGACCACGCCTTCTTGCGCAAGTTGGAAACTCTCGTGCACAACGCGGTGCGCGCGCTGCCTATCAGCTCTTCTCCACAGATGTGCCTGGAGGTCCTTCAGGATCCGACCACTCTCCAACGGCGACGAAGCATTGCGGAGAGGAGAAACCACTATGCTCACATCAAGAACATCGTAGACGACGCGAGGCGGGAGTTGGAGATGGATACAGCTGGTCTTTCTGTGAACACTGAACCGCACGAGATTGCGCCAGGTAATTCCGACTCGGTGGCTGCTCTTTCTTCCTCGCCTTCGGGTTCTTCGACTGCAAGCTTATCTGATGATTTTAACTGACTTTGTGATACCCTGTACGGACCTTTTTTCCTACATGCTACTAGTAATCACACATACCCTTTCTGCAACGCTTCCATACTATTACCTGCGCCGAGGGCACTAATGGATGACGATCAGATTTTGACTCCTGATTCCAACCTGATTCTGGAAACATATCTGCAAATCTACTTATAGGAGAGCTTTTTGGAAATTCTCCAATCGTCTCACTCAAGGAGTGCATCATCGTCTCCCCAAGCCATGAGCGTATTCTCCCAACGGACTCTTGAACTTGTCGGACATGGAATGTCTGAAACTGAGAAGGATCAAGTTTCGGAGACTCAGGCTGTAGCGCTCGCGCGACAAGGCTTACTGGATGGAAACATGATCCAGGCAATAGTACTTTTATATTTTACCTCCCTCAAAAAACAGGTATTACGTAGGTGCATTTGACATATGTCGTCTTTTTTCAAGCCAAACACTGTGAGTAATCTAGGGAGATTCGTCAAAGTGTGAAATCGGGCTACCAATCAACTACTCACAAGGGTTCAAGACTTGGCAGGTGGTGCCCGACGCACACGACGTGCATCCCGACCAGCCTATGCCACCACATTGACCGTATTCGGCCGAGGCACTGAATTGATCATATTTGGATCAACGCGGGCCGTAAACACGCGTCTTAAACGATACGCACCAGCCGGTAGGACCTCCTGTTCCGGTAGTTGTCGTCGTCGTCGTCGTCGTCGTGGTACCGGTGCCCGTACCGGTGGTGGTGGTGCCGGTGCCCGTACCTGTAATAGTGCACACGCTAGTGCCAGAGGAGGTAGCACAGGGTTCTGCGTTGCCCGCAGCAAAGTTCTGCAGACGCGCGGCAACTTCGTAGGCGGCCGGCTTGGGATTTCCATTGGCATCAAAGAGCGTCGCAGCCGCAGAGGTTCCACGCCACGAGAGGTCGTCTCTGCATTCAGAATTAAATCACAGCAATCAAGAAGATTGTATTGCCTACCTGGGGTCCCAGTTGATGAATTCATTGCAGTTGGAGGCGTAGAGGCAGGCCTGTCAATGATTGCGTCAGTCATTCTCCTCCAAAAGATTTTGACGCACATCGAGGTAGTCTCCCCAGATGGCGGCTTGGTAGCGGAGGTAGTTGGTCGAGTTCGAAGCGACTTCAATATCCATCTCAGTTATCATGGCGTTGACGCCGAGTGCCGCTAAGGTAGAGAACGTCGTCGCCAATGCTGACTTGGTGTAGAATTGCCCGGTGGACGCTGTGAGGTGCGACAGACACCAGCTCGACAACGAGGTCATACCGCTCCTACGGAACCAACAGACGACGGACGTTCTGCGAATGGAGAACGACACGGTGCGGAGGCTCGCAGAGCACATGGCCACGCGCGGCGCGCTGGGGTGATGGGCGCGGTTCTGCGCCGCCGCCGACGGCGGGCGCGGTGCCGCGCAAGCCGGAGCATGAGGACGTTTTGAGAGAGTGCGACGCCATACGCGCGGCGCATGACCAGCGCGTCGAGCGCGCGGTGCGTGCGGTCGCGATGCTGCGGGATAAGTTTGAGCTGAGGCAGCGCGTGGAGGTGGAGGTGGAGGAGCCGGAGGAGCTGACGTGGACCCGAGGTTGGGGATGCCGCCTCAGGTGGGTGACGAAGGCGATGTCGGGATGGAGTCAGAGCCTGGCAGCAGCGACGACGAGGAAGAGGAGGTTGTCGAGGGTGAGCTCGTTGACTCCGGTGCAATGGTTACAGACTCTCCTGCTCCCGCGACGTCGGGTGATGTTGCCATGTTTTGAAGGGTGCGTTCATTCTCAGACTCGTTCCTCTACCAAGTGCGCTCAGGTGCCAAATTCCAAGGAGACTTGCTGGATAGTCTTCTCGATGCTCTCCACACTCTTAAGACGCATCTCAATCTCGCGCAGGGTGGCCATGTTGCGAGCATTTCCGGGCCAGCGGCCGGAATCGCGCGGGGCGCGCCTGGTGCATAGTTTGCACACGAGTGGGCTGAAATTGCCCTACTTTCTTGCGAGGTTACCGTGGCGCGCATACATACATAGATACGCGTCGCCAGAGTCGATACTTCTAGACTCTTTAGAGGCTGTTCGGATGAAAGATGCAAATGCATCTGCACGACCCAATTACCGTATTTAGAAATTCGACTTGCGACCGCGTGATTGAGTGTGATACGGGAGTGACACAAGCTCATCAAGCGGCTCTGCGGCATCTGCCAAAGAAGCCCGC
>QVIE01000522.1:0-70883 GCA_013387415.1 Panellus pusillus
TTTTATACAATTTGAACTTGGTATCTTAAAAAGGAAATATGGTCCGTGCACCTAGTCCGAATAAAACCGGCGGCATGTCCGAATGTTGCGAAAGTGCCGGCGGCCAATCAGGATTTCGGTATTCTGTTTTTCTTGGCGATTTCTAATAATTCGTGAGAATGGCGTGCTTGGCGCTCAGTCATCCGCAGTTTCATCGCACATGACTGAGTAGCCCGAATCGGCCCGGCAGTTGGTTTCCAACCTGCCGGCGGTTCCCGCATGCCAATCCATAGCCTTCTGAAAGGCTTAGATTTGACGCTACCGGTCTATCAAGCCTTCTTCAATATTCCTTTAATGCCAGCCAAGTCCGACTTGGCAAGATAGTCTTTCATCCTTCCGAAGAAGCGGCGGTTTGATCAGTTCTTTTGATCAAACCTTCCGGCTTGTGATCTTTCCTTTCCGTACCGCCCGGAAGAAGTTATCTTACCGCCGGCATGTTCATTGTTCTTTCTATTGCAACTTCGATTATTCTTTAACAGTTGTTCTTACTACCGGTGTCATATCGCATTTCACCGAATAGCAGACTTCCGTAGATATGTGAGTTCAAGCGCCGGCGGTTGCCTTTTGAAAGCAGCCGGCACTTATCCTCCAGAGTTCGCGGGCCGTGCGCTGTTTTCTTAACAGCCGCTGGTTACAGCCATAGTACTTCGGGCTGGTAGTTCCCCTTGGTCACCTCAGGTGCAATAGTACGCGGTAGTCAGCCGTTTCCTAGAGCCCGGCACTTATGTTTAATCTGCCGGCTTGCGACCTTCTGCGGTTCAATACACTGTCCCGGGCGGACATGTACCCTTGTTCTGCCTCACTTGTCCCGGCAGTTAACACTTCGTGAAATCGCGAAATAAGCCGTATTTCACCAGTGTTCGTGTACACTGCTTATCACCGGCTGGGGCCACAGATTCCAGAAGCCCGAGCCCAAGCCCGCTCAGGCCCAAGCCCGGCCCGAGGCCCGGGCTGCACTGAGCGGTCAAGGCAACTCATGTTTCGAAGCCCGAATATCTTTGCTGAGTACCATTACTGTATGAAAGTCACATATATGAGTGTAGAATTACAACTGGCTGCATTTCATCTCTATCTTGCCGCTCACTGTCTCCCATTCATGCTCCAAAACTCCATCATACATCTCCCAGACACAAAATGAAAGACTTTTGATGAAAAAACATCAATGACTTGAACTGTGTCATGCATCAGATGGTTGCAGCACTAACTGATAGCAAGACCTGCTGAGTTCCGCCATGGGTACGGCAGGCCCGGGCCTATTGGGCCGGGCTGGGCCTGAAAATGTCAAAGCCCGAGCCCTGAGCCCGCCAAGGCCTTGTGCCGGGCCAGGCCGGGCTTCACCAAGCCGGGCCGGGTTGGGCTGGGCTTTCGGGCTCAGGCCCGGCCTGAACATCACTAATTATGCCGCCTCTCCAGCAGACCTGGCTCCAATTCATTTTTTGACATGAATGCACAACTGTTTGTAGCGAAGTCTGAGGGGCTGCGGGTGATTGCCGGGACCCCCGGATTTGAGACTTAACAATAATCATCTGAGATCCCTCATATATGTCACTCTTGATCACAGTACTTATTACTCGTACTGTACTATTTCGACCACTTATTCACGTGACGGGTGATGGGGCCTTGTGAAATGAATGAATTTTAGCCTGGTGACGGTGACATTGATAATTTTTGTCCCAGTTAGGCTAAGAAACGTCAAAATTTTCGGCCCGGCTAGCGCCGGATTACTATATAGAGTTTGTAATTGGTGCGTGATTGCCGAGAAATGAAGACCTATCCAGTGAACTTTCATGGTGACAGGTGACACCCAGTGAACAAATGGTCGAAATAGTACAGTACATTGTGTTGTGCAGACTTGTGAAAATATTTATATAATGTGCACACAAATATTGACAGTTAGAGCAGATGTACAACTCTGTAATAGCAATTATAAATTTGCAACATCAAGTTACATTAAATGTGATCAAGAGTGAAAAAAGTTGCACAATCTTCTTGGCCTCTAGATACTTTGAATCAAATTGTATAAATTACTGAGGGGGGTTTTCCCTGATGACTAGTCTGATCACTGGGTCAGCACGGGATGCTGCTGACCGGCGGCCATCAAGCTGTCGTGTACGGGTCGGGTCTGTAGGCCCAAACACATGGAGCCCTAATGTCAAGGCCAGATTTCCCATGGCAGTCTGGGTATCCGGATGCTCTGCACCCAGAGACCTCTTCCGCTTGTCAAACACAAATTTGTCTAGTGCCTCTGCTTCTTTGAGTCGCCCCAATTGCCGATATGTCCCAGCCAAATTCTTCATAGCAGTCAGGGTATCTGGATGCTCTTCACCCAAAAGCTTCATCCGTTCTGCAAGCACAGTTTTCTCCAGTGCCTCTGCCTCCTGAAGCTGCCCCAATTGCTGATATGTCCAGGCGAGATGCTCCATGGCAGTCAGGGTATCCGGATGCTCTTCACCCAACAGGTTCTTGAGCTCCACAAGCACAGTTTTCTCCAGTGCCTCTGCCTCATTGAACTGCTTCAATTGCTCATATGTCCAGGCGAGATGCCACATAGCTTTCAGGGTATCTAGATGCTCTTCACCCAGAAGCTTCTTCCGCTTCTCAAGCACAGTTTTCCCGAGTGCCACTGCTTCTTGGAGTTGACCCAAATGCCGATATGTCCAGGCAAGATGCCACATGGCTGTTAGGGTATCTGGATGCTCTTCACCCAGACGCATTCTCTGCTTCTCAAGCACAGCTTTCTCCAGTGCCTCTGCTTCTTTGAGCTGTCCTAATTGCCAAAATGTCCAGGCCAGATGCCACATAGCTGTTAGGGTATCTGGATGCTCTTCACCCAAAAGCTTCCTCCGCTTCTCAAGCACAGTTTCTCCCAGCCACTTTGCCTTTATGAGCTGCCCGATTGACGGAATGTCCAGGCTAGACGCCATCTGGCTGTTAGGGTATCTGGATGCTCGTCACCCAAAAGCTCCTCCCTCTTCTCAAGCACAGTTCTTCCCAGCGCCTCTGCTTCTTTGAGCTTCCCTAAATGCCGGTATGTCCAGGCCAGATGCCACATGGCGGTTAGGGTATCTGAATGCTCCTCACCCAGACTATTCTTCCGCTTCTCAAGCACAGCTTCTTCCAGTGCCTCTGCTTCTTTGAGCTGCCCAGATTGCCAAAATGTCCAGGCCAGATGCCACATTGCTGTTAGGGTATCTGGATGCTCTTCACCCAGAATAGTCTTCCGCTTCTCAAGCACAGTTTTCCCGAGTGTCTCTGCTTCTTTGAGCTGGCCCAGTTGACGGTATGTCCAGGCAAGATGCCACATGGCTGTTAGGGTATCCGTATGCTCTTCACCCAGAAGCTTCTTCCGCTTAGCAAACACGGTTTTCCTGAGTGCTTCTGCTTTTTGGAGCTGCCCCAATTGCTGATATGTCTCAGCCAAATTCTCCATGGCAGTCATGGTGTCTGGATGCTCTTCACCCAGAAGCATTCTTCGCTTTTCAAGCATAGTTATCTGCAGTTTCAGTGTCTCATGTTTATCGGGTATGACAGTCACACCAGCATCAACTTTGTTTGTAGATCGAGTCGGATCAATAGGACTCTCAGGGCCCAAGTTTCTAGACTGGTTCATTGGTTGCATATCTGCCACTCTCTGTGTTTTCTGCTCTGTGCTGACTAGTGCTGCAACTCCCTGTGTCTGGATCTTGGAATTTATGGAAGACAGAAAAATTGCCCCTGGATAATGTATATATAACTTGAAGAAAGAACAAGGTGAAATGCTCTACCCACCGTCCTTCTGTACAATTTCATACTGTTCGCTGAGTTCCTGCCACAGCTCTGATATTGTCTGGATTTGGCCTTCTGGCTTCTCCTATCAGAGTTTAACACACATGAGCCATAAGAGTAAGTTGTACATACATATGCAAGGATGTCACACCAATCATCATCGTGAGACATCACAACCTTTGCCTCAGGAGCCTACAATGAGAGATTATTATCAAAAGTTCAGATGTTTATTGGTGAATCAATACCTTCTCAAGGAGATAGCTGTTGATTAGCTCTCCGGGATGTGACATCTATGTACCATGAGTCAACAGGCATACTACATTGAAATTGTTATACCAGTGAAATGGGTGGCAAATGTGTTAAGATAACACTCTGTTCTTGATCTGTAGGTGCCCCCTGTGTTGTTCCTCTCCCTGTGAGAAATGTGGTGCTCTTTGAGAATAGTGATTGTCTTCTGAAAACTGAATTTGAAGTGCTGGTTGCATCCACCATTCCACTTTCACTGCTAATGGTGTTTTGAATTTGCACATTTCTGAACAGCTTGGCCAGTAGTCCTGTCCCAAGTGAAACAGATAGTCCTTGGAGAAATATTGCCTGGTTCAATGGTTGCATTGTACCCTCAATTGGAGTAACAAAGTTGTACTTTTTCTGGGCCGGATTGCCTACCCAGCGGTATTGGTCAGTCCCATGCACTACTGTGAATGACAGCTGGAATGCATCACGGAGACTATGAAATGATGCTTGACCCCATGATATAGCCTTCTCACAGCCAGTCACAATGTAGAGAGCCCCTGTTAGTTCACGGCCCCGTGGGCCATTGATATATTCGAACCAACTTTCTGCATGCATTGCAGCATATGACCGGATGTCCTTGACATTTTGCAGCTTTTGGACACATGACCCATGTGGAAGAGCCAAAGCAGCTCCCTGAGGAACATGGCATTTGAAGAGGAAATCTTCCTCTGGAAAGCTGGTACTTATAAAAGTACAATAGAATGTTATCAATTTATCCTGGCCTCCAACTTGACAGGGGAACAACTCACTTGGTATCCAACCTTTGTACGGATGAAGTGCAAACATGACTTCCCGGATGATATGACCGCTCATATACATCTCGATGTGTGTACAAGGCCAATGGACAAAAGCCTTCAGGAACATCATTGTTGTTGATGGGATGGGCTGCAGGGAGATAGATATTGAAGAAAAAGTCAAATGAGCCTTCTGGAGTGATCCTGCCAACATCACCAATGGTGACACCATGCAAACGGTATTCCACTGGAAGAGACCGGTGGGGTTCTGGGTCATATAAAGGATATCCACGCTTTTGACGCAGAAGCTGGGAGCAATAGATTTCACTTTCCGAATAGCTGTCGTCAATCGAATCTGATCCTGTAGAGTTCTGCTGAGTTTGCATGGTTCTTGTGTCAGGCTAACAAGGACTTTTCAGCTTGCAATCATTCTAGACTGCCATGTTCCTAACACACCTGAGCATAGTGGTGATGGACCGTGACATTAGCAGGCGAAGTAAATTCACCGCCAGTAACATAGTTGAGATTGGGACCCTCTCCTGGACCCCACCACCCCCTTGTTCATGACCCTGTCCACCATTGCCTCCTATCCCACCTGTCAAACTAATAATCATGTTTTCTTTTCCAGAGAATGCTTCATACCAGAGATATAGTTATTAACTGTCCCACTAAGCATCGCGTGTGAGGAGTGGATCCTGTGTGTGATAATGGATGACTATAGTGATCAGCACAAACAATTTTATTCCCTACAGGGTGCACAGATGGAATGAGCGAGCAAGACGTCGTGGAAGCAAGATGGTGGAGACAGGAAGAGATGTGGAGGACAAGATTTGGCACCGCCTTGTGGGAATTATCATGACAGCCGTTGCCAAGCCGTTGCACAGCTTCTGAGCGCTTGTCAACCACTTGACAACCAGGTCAGCGACGTGCGCGCAGGAGGGCCGATTAGAGCGTATTCGAAAGCCTGAGGTTGAGTACTAAGACCGAAGTCAAACCTACCAAAGCTCAGTCAGCAGACGCTTTCTGAGTCGTCGCCCTTGTTTCTCTGGTTGTTAACCAGATAAGTATTGCCGGGAACTTGGAAGTCAGTTGTCCATGGGGAAATGCCATTCAATTACGCACGGTGCTTACCAGCTGTCAAAAGATCAACCAATACTTTCTGTACGACTCAGTGGCTATATACCCACTAAAACCCCTGCTCCAGGTGCAGAGCACCGATTTCTTCTTGAAGGCCAATTTCCGAATCTTCGCTCATCTGTTACTTAGAATGCAACTAAGTATCGTCTAACGTCCGATTGGGTACCAAGTTGGTCCGACCACAAATCTCACGGCCAGGTATGTGGTCCCAGAAGGTTCCAACATAAAAATGTATTATGCAAACATTTATTGTGTCGCGACTTGCTTATAGTAAGTAATAGAAATTGTCTGCCATTATTTGAAAGAAGCTGATGATTGCCCACGGCTCGGATCAACTCACCTTTCTAAGTTCTTTGTTTGCTGGGTTCCACCATGGGGCACGGAGAAATCTGTGGGCACTGGGATATGTGTCATCGAGTTCACTGGTAGGCAGAGCGAGGTCCAGGGGCGAAGTTGTAAGTACATTGGCTTGCTTTGTACACTGACTCCTGAGGCAACTCCTGGGAGCCGGCGTTCTTTATGACATTACTTATCCCAGACCGAACCGTGCCGTGTGTATCAAGTAAGTATCCTATGCTCAATATCCTATCCAGTAAAAGTCTCCCATCAGGCGCTGCAAATTTGATCTCCGTATAGATCTCCAAATCATCTGATCTGTCGGGTCAGTACCTGCCAGTGACACAGGCTCTTGGACCGCACAACCGACACAGTCTAGACTCATAGCTGTGCCTTTCCGCGGAAGTACTTATTTTCTGCAAGTTTCTCATCATCTTGGTGAATGTTTGTTGGGTTCCGCTACTCAGCTGGCTCCCTGGGCATTGAAACATCACATCAATATCAATCTCTGTAGTATCAACTTCTTCTATCTCAACAAATGGGAGTTAGATCTCAGATCACTTCCCTCGCCGGGTGTATTGTGACTTTTTGAAGGGGTTCTGTAGAGCCCAATTTTTTCCAAAGGGACAGAACTCCGAGCTTATGAGTTTGGATAAAATTATTGCACCGTATTTTTGCGATTGATTCAGTGGACTTCTGTTTACTCATCAAGGGGGATTCAAGGCAGTAGAGAGAGAATAGAAAGAAACAATGATAATTGATATTGAAGTGGTACTAATTTCTACTAAGATGTTGCTAAAATCGCAAAAATGAGTGTGAAATATCCAAGATTCGCTAATAGGAGACTGCGTTGAGTTATTACGTAGCTGAATTCTGATCCAAATGATCCTCACGGTAATTCCCGGCATCGAAAAAAAATAAT
Organism: Panellus pusillus; assembly: GCA_013387415.1. Lineage (NCBI taxonomy): Eukaryota > Fungi > Basidiomycota > Agaricomycetes > Agaricales > Mycenaceae > Panellus > Panellus pusillus. Next base: position 7,228 of record QVIE01000522.1, read on the forward strand.
GTGCACTGCCAGGATTGAACTCACGGATCGTGATTGAAGCTTGCCCATCCCGCGTACCCTAATGCAGTGCTCCAGCCTCCAGCAGCAGAAAAACTCGTGACCACGAGAGGCGACTCGGGCTCGGCAGTCTACCAGACGACAGTGCATCGTGTGAGTACACCGAGACTGCCAGTGGTTGATTTTTTTTTTCAAGCTGCAGTCGGGCGGTTTCGATGCAAAATAACATAGGCGCTGCGGAGGGCTTGTGGCTGCGGGCTGTATTTCCGGCTGCTCGTCGGGATTCAAAAAATGAGATTGGGCTGAGTCGGTGCGGACAGCTCGGAGTCATAGCTGTGGAGGTTAGGGTCTACCACGGATGGGGAAAATTCGGTGATAAGCTAGGAAAATGACCATAGGAGAAAACGCTATTTTTCGCGATTCCCGAACCCATTCCCATGCGAATCATACTCGGAAATAAGGACTAGTGCTGAGCCCAGAGGCAGCTAGTTGGACCGTGATGCGCTGAGTAACGGACTGTTGAAGGAATAAGCCCCGGATATGGTTGCCTGCCTCGCTCCGAAACATGTAGGAGATGTGCTAGTCTATTATACCCATGGGAATTACAGCTTCCAAGAGTGGATCCTTCGGAAGGACACTCTACAGGCTGGTTCCAACCAGACATGCATTCTACCTGGGCACCTACGTTATTAGAAACACAACGAATACGATCGGCATGGCTTCCGCTGTGTTCCGACGTCTATTCCGAAGGGAATCATGATCAGATCACTAGACTCGAGTCTGGGAGTCTAATCACGGCCGACCTTCCGGAGCATATCTTCGTGGTTCAACCTCGGAACCTACACAATATGGGTATCTCCCTGTTGCTACGGACTCGTACAACACAGTACTAGCCTTTTAGCTTACGGGAGAGGCCTACAAACCAAGGAAATCGACATTCCATCGGAGGGTTCAACAAGCCAAGACACCCCTAGTGTCGGAGTTTCGTTGACCGGGCGTTGGAATTTCACCTCAAGCACATAATAATGGCGTGACCGCCTCAACAACCAATCGGAACGACTACATACCAAATTCCAGAGCGGCTTGGCGGACTTTTAATAATAGCTATTGCTCCTATGTTGCTAAATATTATTCCGAACATGTATAAGTAGTGTGGAATACCTCGAAATCGACAGAGAATACTTGGGCAGCGAATACTTTGGTTGCAGATCGATCCTTCAGGGAGAGAACTGAGCCATTCCGTGAGCTAGTAGCCATAAAACGCTACGATTCGGAATAAGAGTATTTTGGGGTTTCGACGTTCTACTATCAGTTGAATAGTGATATCAAAACTTTTACTTGCTATTGTTGGAAATTGTGAGATTGAGCTTGGAATTAAACGATCTTTAGGGATTCCTATCGAACGGCACTCGGGCGGCCGGAGGCTGTCGACGTGTGATCCAAACGTGTGCATACAACGCGGTTTTTTCATGCTGCGACTGCTGAAGAATACAGTCCCTCTGGCCGCCCGCAGCCTCACCACCGCGACCGCATCCACGTCTAAACGGGCTCTTCCACCGCACCTGCTGAAGAAAAATGCTGCGAGTCCCAAGCCCTCCGCGATGGCCCTGAAGCCGCGGGACGCCGTCGCCGAAAAAAAGCCGCACGCGCCCAAGCAGCACAAGCACGGCCGACTCGCACGCAAGGCCCGCCGCCCCGCCCGCCAAAGTGGGCCAAACCGCCGCCCCGCCAGCCCACCGCGCGCACCCGCAACCGCGCACGTGCTCGCCGACGCGCCCTCGCCCTCGACGCACCCCGTGCACGCTTCCCGCGCATCCGCCTTGGGTTCCACACCCTCCGTTCTGCACGTGCACTGCGTCGAGGCAGGCGGGGCCGGCTGCCTGCGGCGCTGCGCACGCGCCTCGCGCAGCGCGGCGAGCTGCAGAGCCGGCGGAACAGGAAGCGCCGCGGGCGCCCGCAGATCTCGCTCGCGCGGCCGCGGCGGTGGAACCGCCCGCTAAGGGAGGGCGTGCTGCCTGCGTACGACGAGGCGCTGCGCGTCATCCGCGCGGATGCGTGGCGCGTGAGGCGGGAGGCGATGCGGGTGCGTGGGGAGGTGCGGCGCGCGCATGGGCGGCTTGTGGCTGAGAAGGAGGGGGAGGGCGGGGGTGGGTTGTGCAGGGGGAGGAGCGGGCGGTGCTTGAGGGTCAGCTGGAGAAGATGCGGGAGAAGCTTAGGATACTGGATGTGCAGTGCGAGGTCAACCTCCCTGAGGTCCGTTGGAGCGTCGCCAATGCCATGGGTAGGCTTTCCTCGGTCTATTCTCCACATGCGCTCAGATTTCCCAGCCGATCTCTCGATTCCCTCACACCGCCACCTCGTCGAGCAGCGCTGGCGCAAGGACGGCGACCTCGACCTCCTCATGGAGCGTATCCACCAGATGCACGTCGTCCCAGACGTCCTTCCGGTGCTGCACCCCTCGCTCGACCTCCACGTCGCTGCGCGCCTCATGCCCGTGCACTTCGAAGACCTCATGCGCCGCAACCGCTTCCAGCGCCGCTTGAACACGTTCAAAGACGTCGTGCCGGGCAACTACCTCACCCCGCGCAGGTGCGCTGCTTTATTTTGTATCTATCTCGTTATCAATGCATCGGCAGACGCGTGTCCCGCCCAAGCTCTACGCTAACGTGTTCCACACGGACGTGCGGCTGTACACGATGCTGCTCGTAGACCCCGACGTGCCGGACGAGAGTACCCAGTCATTCACGACCTTCCTGCACTGGCTCAAGTCCGTTCCCCTCCCTTCTTCTTCTCCCGATGTGAACAGCCGCTGAACGGCTCTACTACAGACCGAACATCCCCCTCTCCGCGACGCACAGCGGGCGCATCCCCCCTCAACACGCACACGCGCTACGTCCCGCCGCACCCCAGCGCGGCACGCCGTACCACCGCTACGTGCTCCTCCTCCTCCCGCAGCCGCCGCGCGCGGGGCACAAGTATAATCTGAACACGGAGGCGCTGCTTACGGAGCAGCAGGCACGGCTCGCGCAGAGTCTGCAGGACCGCGCGCGGGTGGGGGAGGCGGTGGAGGCGCGCGTGATGGAGGGCATGGCGCCGCAGAGGGGCCGGACGCCCCGGCACGTGCCGCGCCCGACGCACCCGAACGCGGCGCTGCCGCACCCGCAGTCGGGCGCGGACCCGCTCGCGGGCGTGCTCACGCTGTCGCAGCGCGTGGGGATCCCCGTCGTGCCCGACGCGGCGCGCCTCGGGTTCGACGTGCGGAAGTTCGCGAGGACGTGGGGGCTCAACGGCGCGCTGGGCGGGGGGTGCATATGTGGCGCGAGGTGTGGATGGGTATGTGGGCGCGGTGTATCGGTATGAGTTGGGTGAGTCGCGGCGAGCTGGCTTCGTTTTTTTTTTTTTTTTTTGCTGAACACTCGCATACAGGCAAACCGCAGCCCGTGTACGGGCGCCCCCCGCGCCCTGCTGATCCGCAGCGGCAGGCGTATTCCGCATCCGCACCGGCGCCGAGGAGGTACCCGCTCGAGGCGTAGAAAAATCAAAACTACTTAATGCTAATATTGCACTTGCGAATTCCAACATGCTCTTCCGAAGTTCGAGATTCGCTTCGGGTGGCGCTCGCTCGCTCGCTCGCCGGGGGTAAGTAGTAAGTAGTAGTAGCTATAATTGGCGCGTCCCGCGGCCGCCGGCGGGTGCTTCAACTTCCATTCCGCCAGTCCGCCATCGTTCCCATCGAAAGACAGAGGGTATGCTTAATGCTGCTTAACAGACGCGCTAAATCGACGGGAGGACGGGATACATGCATGGTGTTGGCCATGCCATGGGGCGTCTAATCTGCTTTTCATTCTGTCTGCAACTGTGTTTGGGTTCTGCCCGTCTCTGCTCAGAGAGAGTCAGCTGCCGGTCATGATCAGGCTTAGACTCAGGCAGCAGGCTTATTTCGCGCCTGCTAGTCTCGCCGAGGACAACCAACGGACCCGATGGCCAGACAGACACGGGGAATGCATATGAACAGGGAACGGTATGTTCTCTCCGCTGTCCTTCCTTTCATTGTCTTGGTGGGCGCCTAGGGATTGTCGTCTCCTCTTCTCTTTCTTTTCATCGATGATGCTTGTTTCATGCAACTGTGTTTGGGTTGACCCGTCTCTCTGACGGCTTACCTGCTCTCAGGTGCCGGTCAGGCTTAGGCTTATTTCGTGCCTGCCAGTCTCGCCCGAGGCCAACCAACGAATCGTCCGGCGTTCAGAAAAACACGGGGAAGTGACTGCATATGAACAGGGGGAACGGTGGTGTTGGCGCTAAGTACGTTCTTGAATTCTCTCAGTTGTCCTTCCTTTTCATTGTCTCGCGCGCTCCGGTGGGCGCTAGGGATTGGCGTCTCTTCTCATTGATGATGATGCTTGTTCCATTTCATTTGCCCCGATTAGTCTCGTCATATCATACCATTTGCACACAAACCGTGCGCCAGTTCCCCGTTCCCCGTTCCGCACAAACCCCCCCCCCCCCCGTGCGAGGTGAGCGGAGCCCCGGGTCGGTGCTTTAGACTCGGGATTTATGAGATGGATGAGGTATATAGATGCATATGCAATTGCGAGCTGTATTAACTGGCATTTTGGCTAGTTGCTCAGTATCGAACTCAGATATTAACGGGCGCCCGACCGGGGTACATTCATCCACTGCTGTTCAATGTTGGGCCTTGGCTAAATGAGAAAGTAAGTACTTATGGGCTGCTGTATCGGAAGACTCGACCAGAAAAGCCCGGGCCCAGCTTGGATCTATATGACATGAATTATGGCTCTCCGAGGCCTGTGGGTTGCTTTGAACTGACAATGACATGCTAACTTCTAGGACGAGGGCTTAGTCAAGACTGTGAAATCAGCTCATGCGGCCGCATGCGGCAGATACGGCTCCGTCGGCTAAAAGCATGGCTCCGACGAGGTGACCACTGCCACTGACCAGGCCGTACCGGATCGAATGGCGCCGCTGTGCCTCTGGCGCCTGGCGACACATCACAGGCCTGGCACAACAATTCGGGCTACGCATGATATCAAGAATGTGAGGTGAAGAAGTCCAGGGAGCGCGAGTGATATATGGGTACGCTGAGCTCACTACAGCTTAGCGGCGGCACGGATTTTAAGGGATTTTACCATGCAGGACGGTAGCAGATAAACCGGCAAGAGACCGGTGGCCGCAGAAAACAGGTATGTGTCATTTCTCATTTGCAAGTCCAGATCCCTGACTCGAAAACGTCGACCTTTCTACATGGTGTAGCGTGTAAAGTCCCATCCAATAACGCAAATCCAACTCAGACAAAGTCCAGAATTCAACTGATGGTTCAATCATTCTCCTTTTGACACTGGCAGTTGAATTGGTGCGAGTAATTATCGCATTGCATGACAAATTGTCCGCGCTTGTAGTAAAACGGTTCAGCGCTAGCAATCATCTCGCGTTGACGGGGAATCGCAGCTGTATCATGTATGGGAACAAGCATCCGCGTCTGGAGCGCGCCATAAGGTGCAGTCTCGGGACAAGCCGACAACCTCCATCGCGCTGCCTCTGTCTATCTGGCGCCATCTGTTTTTGCGTCTGCCTCGAGGCAGCCGTCGGATGGCCGAAATCAGCGCGCAGGGGAACTGTGGCGCGCGCTGTGCCTATGGGAGGCAGTCATGATAATACTGATTCAGAACCAGCCATCTGTGTGCATGCCTTTCCCATGTCGTGTATGTGGTTCGCAGGCGGTATTCGAAGTTTCTCCGCATCCACGTCGCATCGCATCTGTGATGGGTGAGATGGCGTATTGAACCACCGGGCGGGAGCATTTACGAGGCCGTGTGCCCTCGTGTGCCCTTCACTGCCTGGTGCTGCCTTGGCTGATGCATGCGGCAGGCCGAAGGAAGGGAATTTCCGAGTGGCGGGCGAAAGCAGTTTCCCGCGTGGCAAGCTGTAAGCAAAAAATACGTGCTCGTTCCGAATTTAGGTCTACTCCTCGGAATCGCATCGGAGATTTTATCGAATCATGATTGTAGAAACTGAATGAGATTATCAGTCTTGAGCGATGCGGGGTAACATCTGGGCGGTGCTAATCAAAATAAGTGGAGAGATTGAGTTTCATGACAGTTGGCTGTCTCCACCGGCGGGTTGTTCAAGGTGGACCTCCAAAAAAGAACATGCAGATCATGCTGGCTTTGGAAGGCTCTGGAGGCATGCTGCGCCGAGCACGGATATCCGAGGTCCTCGTTCCCCAGAGAATCAAGTGCGTTTCGTTGGCAGGGAGACGTCCAGAAACGAGAAGCAAGCAAGGCACCTCTGCGAGCAGCGATATTCGATTTCGGGAGCGCAACAACACCGCGAGCGTGTATACGTACTAGCAGGCGAAAATTGGAACGAGGCACAGGGAATTCGAAGCTCATGCTGTCAAGATGTCCAACCTGAATATAGGAGCGGAGATACACCCGCCATCTGCGGCATTCGCAAAGTCGACAGCGGCGTTTGGCGGACCTCTCGGCGTTGAAATTGTTCGGTTTCTTTCGATTCAATTCAACGCGCACTGTATCGGGTTGAAGATGTCGGGGAGCAGGCAAATGGAAGAAGAATGTATGACTTGCTTCAGTTTTTCCGTTCAAGACCATAAACTGGTTAATGTTTCTCAAGGTCGGGTCATAAGTAGTCTGCTTCATCCTTGTCAAGAAGCGTCGGGGTCTTATGATGGTTGAAAAATTGAACCTATTGAGGCCGGCGTTTGTCTATTTTTCCTGCTCTCGGAAGAGCTCCGTTGACAGGAATTCGACGTCAAAGAATCGGGGTCTTTAAGCGCGCATCGATTTTCGCGACCAAGGCAGGCGAGTTTCGAAGAAGGTCAGAGTTTCTTTATCCAGGAGTTAAGCCGCACTCCAGCTGGTGCCTAGCGAGCATTGGAAGTTCCGACGTCGAAGACTCGGGGTCATTCAATTGAAGAGCATCGTCTTTCGCGTCCAAAGTAGGCGAGTTTCGAAGGAGTCCACTGTTTCTTCATTCAATTGCGCAGCGCTCCAACTGGCCCTCCTTAGCGAGCATTGAATATTGAATGTCTCGACGCCGAAAACTCGGAGTTTTTGGAGAAACGTCGTTTTGGCTCGCACTTGGCCGTAGGCAGCCTTCCACCTGCCGTTATCAGAACAAGGTTCCAGTTCTCTGCCCTGCTCTGAAATTGGAGGTGAATCCGTGCTTCCACATCCAAGACGCAAGATACTGCTGACCTCTAAACTGCTGCACAGGGCTAGTCTCTAGTAGACAGATGCTTCATCATTGATCGATATTGATCCCCAGTGAAAAGTCGGTGGAATGGAATGTAATCGAATGGTAAGGAATGCTGGCTTCGTGATCCTGCGGGATGGTTTGAGATGAGTTGTGGTTCGCTTACCGTGCTTATGGTCCGATTCCAATCCATCTCAATTTTTTGCTCCTCCGATCACTTCATCTGACAGGTCCATATGCGAGCTTTTGCCAAGGGTATATAAATCGCGGACTTCGTCGTTTTTCCCCCATCCTCTCTCTCACCCTCATTTCCACATGCCATTGTCACCTCTCACTTCTGCTACTAAACTTACCCACATTGTGCAAGCCCTTTCTTTCATTCAACGTCTACACTCATGCTTAGTAGGCACAAGTTTTCGCTGTAACGTTGTGGGCCACTGCCGTTGTAAGTCTTCATCTTGTCTTCTGCTTTTTCATTCTGAAAACTCCGCCGGACCGCAGCTTCGCCACCTTTACCTAGGTCGACTCCGGCACCCTCACCCGCCTTCTTGTCGGATCCGGTGCGCCACTTACTTATCTTCATGCATGTCGCGTCGTAGTGCATCATTGCTTCTCGTATGTAACATTGCCATTTCCTCGTTCTTTCTAAGTAATAACTTCTCTTCAACAGTTTCTTCGAGCTCGTGTCGCCCTTCCTCGATGCCCTCTCGCTCTTTGGTGCGTCACGGTACTATCGTGCAATGCCTAAAGCAGCCTAACATGTAGTATATACTATGGTAGATACAATAGTAGTGTGTACTGTATATCATCCAATGAATACATTTTCTCCCGGCCGTTGGGCCACTCAATCCATCTCAGTGCATGTCAAACGATACCAGAGTGTTCTCAATGAATGGTTGTGAATGCCTGGTATTGAATGGGATCCCGTAGCGATCGCTAAGCGCTGTCAGCATACCTTACCAGAGTTTACCGCTGCATGACGGTAATTTGGGCACAATCGTTAAAATGCGTTATTGATCGAGCTTGGCTTAGCCGAGCTTAGCCGAGCTCATAATTTACCATTACATCTCGTACAATCTCACCGACTTTTCACTGGGATTGATCAGTGACCTCGTACTAGTACCTCGGTTTGATGAATAGCACAGGGCCGCAAACCCAAAGCGTCTGTGGTGGTGCCCTCCTGGGTTCTTGAGTTTCCTTCCCATACACGCAACGGGCGGTTATTCTCCCCCCGGATTTGCTACGCGCGCGGCGCGCTTGATGCTGCGAGTTTGAGAAAAAGCTGCCGATTGATCATTCTCCCTCCTGACTTGTCGAAGACCTGCGGGGAGACACTTGCTCCCTTCCAACCGCCCAGGGGGCTTCCAACCACCCAGGGGGCTTCGAGCCGCGTACTGATTGTCCGGCTTCCATTGAAACTGTGCGATCTACCATCGTTTTGAGTGCTATAGCCTATGCGATGATTTGCGATCGAAGACACTTTTGAGAAAGACTGTGTACTAGATTCAAAGACTATTCGAAGTACTTTTAAAATACAAATTCCAAGCCTCGAATTTCAGTGGAGCGGTGGTAGGGCTCTCGGCTCGCATACGCTGCGGCAGTGATACGCATCCCCGGCTTCACAAGATCAGCAAATCCTATTTCAAAGGTCACCGTCAAAAGAGTGCTTCGAATAGCCTCCACCATCAGTTTATTCAAAAAAATTGAGTGCCTACTGGTTCGCAAGGATCGTCTACCTCTTCGCGCAAGAAATAGTCAGGTCTGACGGCAATGAAAGTAATTCTGATCTTGTGCCGAGATGGCATCTCGAGTATTCCCACGGTTCGAATTTTCTTGTGGCACCCTTGGGATTTCAAGATGGTTCAGACAACCACATGGCTTCTATGTTAACATGGGCTCGAAGTGGCTTGCATATAGTACATATGTATGAGCTTCAGCTCTCTACAATCAGTCGAAGTAGATTCCACCGTTCACGCAGATCTGTGAAGCGACGAAGGTCAGAATTTGACGAAACGAGACTGAAGAATGTAAGCACTCACACTTTGGCCAGTGATGTAGGAGGCCTCCTTTGATGCAATGAAAGAGACAAAGTTGGCGATGTCAGCCGTCGTGCCCAGACGTTGCATCGGGGCGTTGTTCTTGTGCTGATGATAGTACGTTGGTATCAGGGATGCGTGGAAAATTCAGCGAACGGCGAACGAGGAAGACTCACATTCTCGACCCACGCCTCTGCCGATTGGCCAGTGGCGGCAGCCGTAAGGGAGGCAGTGGAGCGGACTAAAACCTTAATGAGGGAACAGGAAATAGAAAATTGATAGATGGACACTCACGTAGTTCACCTTCAACGAAACCGGGTGCGTACGCATTAACTGTAATCTGGTGCGGGCCCAATTCATGAGCTGAAATTCATCCGTTGGGTACCTTTTTTGTATCAGATAGATCAAAGGACGGCATACCAGCAGCTTGGGTCAGTCCACGAACTGCAAACTTAGAGGCGCAGTAAGCCGAGAAGTTGGGTGCACCTGAGTCCCTTACGTGAGTGGTTTGAATTAGGATTCAACAGAAACGGACCCGTCTTGGAAGCGTAGGAGCATGCGCCGATGATGCGACCGCCGCGTCCCTGAGCGACCATCTGCGCGCCGGCATACTTGTAACACAGGAACGTTCCACGAGTATTGACATTCATAACTCTGTCGAACTCCTTCGACGATGCTGGGAATACGAGTTAGTGCGGGAAACAGTATAAATAACAGAAGACGGCATACTGTCAAGCAGGGACTTCCAGATAGCGATACCCGCGTTCGCCACAAACTATACTCGCAGCTGATCAGTAACGAATGACAATGGTCGCGCATGGCATCGAAACGAACCACATCGAGCCCACCGTGCGCAGCTACGACTTCCTCAATCATCTGCTTCACCTGGTCCTCGTCCGAAACATCCGCAAGGTGCGTAGAGCTCGCACGGCCCTTGGCCTGAATCTCAGCGGAAGTATTCGCGAGGTTCTGGGCGTTGAACGGGATGTCGTTCACAGCCACATCGTAGCCGTCGTCCGCGAGGCGAAGAGCGATGGTCTTGCCAATGCCCTGAGCTATAGAGACGGATGAGCCGCTATGGACCAGAATCCCGCGGAGAGATCATTCACCAGCGCCGGTAACTACTGCAACACCTTTGGACATCTTTTATAAGGACAGTGGAGGAAGGGTCGGAGTGGGCGGGGTGGGGGCTGGAGTAAAAGGTGGACTGTTGGTAGCTATCGAAAGATCGAGCATGGGCCTTTATACCAGAAGGCGGCACTAGCCGGAGAAGGTCGTGGGTCATGTAAACATCTGGAGGTTGCAACGGGGCGATCGAAGGTTTTTAAAACGTAATTAGCATGGTTCGACTCAATACTCTGACAAAATCAGGTACCCAGTTAACCATTTCAAGTAGCAGGCAAGAGGAATTCGTCGCAACGAATATCACAGATATGATGCGTCGCCGGGCTTTGTTGGATTGATTAGTGTCGAGATGTGCAGAAGACTCGAGAGAGATACCTATCCGTGGGCTAGATGAGCAACACCTTCAATTGATCCGGTCACAGGCGGGCCCGCGGGGTTCGCAACGGCTCGCACTGCAGGTTGAAATTGTCGCGACAGCACCCTCGGGAAACCTATCTGTGCGGAGTCAGAAAGGTCCCGATAGTATACATTCGGGAGGAGAGCGGGGCAATATTCTGGACCCAGATGTCGTTGTGAGTTCGGGAAGTACATTGAGTTGGAAATATCTCTGTGTATTGACACACTGACGCACAATGTGCTCATGTGCGGAAGTGGCCGGGCCGCTGTCGACCAACGGTTATCCCGAAGTCGAAGAATTTCGAGTGGGATTGGACGCAAGGTGCAGAATTGTGTTAAACGTCTGCTCGTTAATATGCATTGACGACTGTGGTTCAAGACAAAGATTGCTCCGAGGGCAAGATTCCGTGTCCAAGGGAGAAACTGATTGGAACGTGGTACGCGGCGCGACTGGCTCCGGGAGAGGAGCAACACGCTAGGACGGACATCGGAAGGAACAGACTCAAATCCCAGAGCTGCTGAAGACAGAAAAGCCAAAGAGAACAGCGTATGGAGTCTTGCCAGAGATAATCTCATTCCAGAGCCCATTCCGAAAGGTAGAGGAGAAATAACGTCCGACCTTCAAGCTTTCAACCCAGTGCAAACACCACTTTCAAATCAACGCGAGGAGTTGTGAATGTCTTCTTCGTGATGGGGCCGAACTGACGCCTAATTGCCCGGTATCATCGTGGCAGAACGAATGCTCGAGTCCGCCCTCATATAGCGGCATATTGAACAGAGAAGAACTCTGCGTCCGACCGGTGTCGTGAAGTCGCAATTTTTGAGTGCTCGTCGTTAATGTGCCCTGCGTCAATTTCTCTAGAGATGAGCGGTGTTCTCCCAGTTTCGCCTCGGTGATAATCCAAACGCAGTTGAGGTATTTGAACAATTGTGCTCAATTGACTGTCAGTAGTGACACCGGATGGCGTCGAATTCGAAGCCAGCTGGCTGTCGGGATCGTTCGCTCCTGCCAGATGAGTGTTGATGTCCAGTCTGTCCAGCTTCCTCTCCCGGGGCCGGAACGCGATGAGTTTTGGGGTGAGATAGAATCATTGCCAGTCAGAAACCATCGATTTGATCATGGTACCGGTCGATTTCCGGAGCAATCTGTTCAGTAGTAGGCTGCGGTCGTGCAGACAAAGTTGCTCCAGAAAGCTTCGTGGGCAACTTTATGCAAGACTCGGACTAAATATTGTAGAGATCGTTCATAGCCCAGATAGATAGATAGTCCGCAATTTGCTATGCGGCGGTTTGACCCGAACAAAACGCAGAGTACATTGGTCTTGAATTCACAGATACTTGCGTAGGTAAGGATGCTCCTATACTATCGGCACAGCAGGATAGTAGGACCGGACGAGCTAGGGTGCAAAAGGACTACAATTCCAAGACTGCAAACTGCCTGCATAGCTCAAAGATAGATCTGTATGAGGACTGAGACAACGCCGGCCTTGCAGTTGCGTGCACAGCATGAACAGTTCATTTTGGACCGAGTTTTTAGCACGAGTCCGAGTCTCGGGGAAGACTGGAGAAAGGTAAGAGTGACTTGGAGCTCGGAGAGAGCAAGTGTCCGAGAAAGGTTCAATATACTTACCTTGATGGTCCGGGCACAGTGCGCCCCTTCATGTCCCTGGGCGTATGTACTATGGACCTGTATGGGCCGTAGGAACATTCCATAGCACGGAGAAAGGCCAACGATGGACGACGCTTATATAAAAATGTCTCGCGCGGACTTGCGGGTGGATAAGATGATTCCGTTGTGTTCAAGGCCCGGTTGGCAGAAAATGATTTTGTGCCAGAATTGTTGTGCCAGTGGCACTGCCGCCATGCGGCCGTGTGACATGACATCGCCCTCCTCCTCGTCCACGACCACTATGGCCGCCGTCAGCTACTCGTCGACAGACCACGGCTTTTTCTCCAACAAATCCCCCACGCGTCCTCCTCGACCGTCCAACGCGTAACCGTCAAGAGTCTCAAGATGGTCGTTCGCCCCGAAACCCCGGCACAAGGGACAAAGTCCAATACGTCTTCTCCGCTTTCATCTCCTCCCTCCTCTTCCCCGACCTCCAGTCCTGCGCGGAAGCGCAAGTCCGCGTCTCTCGGCGGCGTGGCCAACTCGGATTCTGCTTTACCGCGCGACGTGAAGCGACTCCGGGGCGACAAACCGCGTAAACGCGCCGTTTCCGTTCCCAAACTAGCTTCACGCGCCTCCAGCCAGCAGAAAACCCTTCCTTCGTCACCGGAACCAATATACCGTACCAGCAGGTCGCGTTCGACCTCACATTTCACGTCCGCTGAAAGCGAGTCTTCTTTCTTTCGTCGGTCTTGGTTCTCGGAGGAAGATGGAGGGCCTGATCCAGCCCATTTCAGCTCGGAGAAAGCAGTCGCGATGCTTCTTCGCACATATTGCGCACGTCCGTCGACCCCGTTCATTCGACGCGAATAGCACTGATTGGCTATCTGTAGACTTTAAAAACCCCAATGACCCTTCGGATCTGCGATTTAAGCCTTCCCGAGGGACTACCCAGTTGTAGAACTGGAATACCCCAACACGAATTCATCAGAGAGGTGCGTCCCGTCATTGCTGCTGGTCGTGCGAGCACCCCTGAGAGTTGCTGATCAACGTTCTGCAGATTCATTCTTCTTGCCCCAAAGGACAAAGACCACTACAACCCAATATACGATGTCGAAAAGACTTTGTACACAATCGTAGAATGTCTGACTTTTCGTACTTCTTCTGCTTCTCTGACTGATGATCACTTGTCAGATTATCTGACCCCCGCTCAGCAAACCCTTTTCGGGCCAATACCCAGCGTCGACAGCATCGCTGATTCGGACGACGACGATGCTCCAATACCCTCTTCTTCGCCATCCCCCGGCGTACCCACACTTCGTCGGGAAGCACAAGTTCGCTATCCAGCTTGTCCTCTCTTTCGTCCTTCGAGTCCACGAACTCCCCTTCTGCGAAGCGGAAGCTACCTCTCCTTCGTGCTGTCCAGCGAGCCATCCGGCTTCGTGATGGCCCTTCCTTCCTCGACGCGTTCTCAGAGATCAATAAGATCCTTCGGGAACTCAAGTATCCGCGTCTGCCGCCCGATACTTTTCAGAATCCCAAACCCAATTCGCTCAAGCAAATGGTGTACTCATGGACCGAGACCGGCCTACCGAAGCCAGTGCTCATGCGCATAATCGAGGAGAATTACCAGCGGAGTGTCGGTCCTCATGTCCAGAAGCTCAAGCAGTACGAGGCATTCTCGAGCGCAGTCTACGGCGAGCTTATGCCGTCGCTCGTGTACGAAATCATTCAGCTTACAAAGCTGAAGGAGGACTCTCTGTTTCTCGACCTCGGAAGCGGCGTCGGTAACGTCGTTGTACAAGCAAGCCTGCAGACCGGCTGCCGCAGCTACGGGATTGAGCTGAATCCGACGCCGGCGAAGGTCGCAAGGGACATGGTAGCGAATTTCAATGTCCGATGTCGCATGTGGGGCGTCAAAGTTGGTGACATCGAGCTTGAGGAGGGCGATATGCTCCAAAGCTCACGGGTGAATGAGCTCATCAGCCAGGCAGACGTGCTGCTGGTCGATAACAAGGTGTTCGAGCAGAGTTGTGAGTGGGCCTCCCCTTCAAATAACTTGACGCTCCGTAACTCATGCATTCATAGTGAACGAGCAGCTCCGACCCAAGTTTCTTGATCTGAAGGAAGGCGCTTACGTCGTATCATTGGCGCCCTTCGTGCCTTCTTTGAATGCCCGCGTCACCGAACGGAACGTCAGTTGCCTCCTCGCTCCTCCGTGCCACTATGCTCACATCTTGTGCAGGTAGACGACATAAGCGCGATCTTCGACGTGAGCGAGCGCCCTTATCATTCCGGGGCCGTCTCGTGGGGTAACGGCGGCGGGACGTACTACATCCACCGCGTTGACCGCACGGGATACGCGCAAATCCGGGAGCGGTTCGAGAGCTCGCGCGGTGGGCGCGGTAGCCGGCGGCGGCCATAACTTATACCCCCCCTGCTTCTTCGAGTCGGTCAGACAGGGCTCTCTCTGGATATCTATTTCCTCGTCGTCCTAGATCTCTCGATGCATCCATACACCTTGACTGTCCACGGACACCGGTTTTTCCTTTTACCACATACCTTACTCATTATTGTTAAAGCGATGTAGTTTTGCCTGACCCTGTTTATACGTACCTATTTCCCGCGTCACCGTGTTCTTTGCAAACTTTTCCTACTGCATACTAGCATAACGCACGTATCTTTATAGCGCCGGATGTGTACTTTATTTGGTTATCGCAATGAGCGGTTTGCAGTTGCCTGGGTGATTGTCGACTCTTTGCTGTGCACTGGCAGGACGGTCACAGTCAACACTTGAACATTCGGGCGTGTGTACGCCACGTCCTTGCATTTCAAACGTCCTTTGTGGCACTTGTCAAGGCTCACGTAGGCCTCATTGAGCGCGAGTCAGAATGATCAGCCAACTGTTTATGACTTGTTCTGAAGTCAGACCTCAACTACTTAAGGCTTAAACCTCAACCGCTCTCCTTTACTCAATGGCCGACACGAACCTCTTTCCGTCCATTGGCAGCGTTGCAGATCAGACCGATCTACTCAAGGATCGACCTGACACCCCGATCCAAGAATCTGTGGACGCCGCGGCGACAGACAGTACAGAAACGGAGGAAAAAGTCGTCCAAGAAATCGACTCTCTGTGCATGAAATGTCACGAACAGGTCGGCATACACTTTTGTCCCATTTTCGCCCTATAAACTCAAGAAAATGGGCAGTAGGGTGTCACCCGAATGCTCCTCACTTCTATCCCCTACTTTCGGGAGGTCATCGTGATGTCCTTCCGGTGCGAATCATGCGGTTGGACGAATAACGAGGTGCAGTCCGCGGGTACCATTCGACGTCAGTTGGTCCCGTCCCAAAAAAGTGATTCTTCGTGTTTTAACGCGAATACTCGTTGCAGCCGAGGGCACGATCTACACTGCGCGCATCCTGCATCGGTCGGACCTTGATCGACAGATTGTTCGGGCTTCCACCTGTGAGATCTACATACCAGAGTATGAGCTGATGCTGCCTGCGTCGAAACGCGGGCAGATGACAACCGTCGAGGGGCTCATCCGCGATGTAGTGGCCGACCTGAGCATGGACCAGCCGCTCCGACGAATTCAGGATCCAGATGGCTACAACAAAATTCAGGCCCTTGTGGACAAGCTCAAGGAAATTCTTGCGGATGATGATGACGAGGATGAGGATGGTGACGCGCCCAAGATACAGGTTGGGACGGGTGCTAAGAAGGATCTTCCGATGCCAGCGTTCACGATCAGGATGGACGACCCGGCGGGAAACTCTTGGATCGAGTTCATTGGGAGTATGGCTGATCCCAAGTGGAACATGCGCATGTACCCGAGGACCCTTCAGCAGAACATAGATCTCGGACTTGTTGCCGCTCCGGAGGAGGAACCGCTCTCAACCGTACGGGAAGAGACCGAAGACGCCTCAGGTGAGGTCGTCGAGGCCGAAAATGAAGAAATCTATGTTTTTCGGGGTGTGTGCTCCAGCTGTGGGCACCCGCTGGACACCCTCATGAAGAAAGTCACCATTCCTTACTTCAAGGTACGTCCGCTCCCGATCAGGGTGAATTAACACTCATCCGACTCCAGGATGTCCTTATAATGTCGGTCAACTGCGACCGTTGTGGTTACAGAGACAATGAGGTCAAGTCTGGCTCTGCGATTTCGGAAAAAGGGAAACGCATCATCCTCAAGGTCGAGGATCGTGAAGACCTGAGTCGCGATATCCTAAAGGTGGGTCGCTTTCTTACAATAGGGATAGGATCTAAGTTCGTCCCAGAGTGAAACTGCCGGCCTCGAAATCCCAGAGATCGAGTTGATCCTCCAGCATGGGACACTCGGTGGACGCTTCACTACACTCGAAGGTATCCTCGACCAGGTCTACGAGGAGCTCTCTGAGAAAGCATTTGCCTCTGGTGATTCGTCGGAAGAGGACAACCGCAGCACGTTCGAGACATTCCTCGGGAAGCTGAAAGAGGTCAAGGACGCTGCTCGGCCCTTCACGCTTATCCTGGACGACCCTTTGGCGAATTCGTACATTCAGAACCTATATGCTCCCGACCCAGACCCAAATATGGTCGTAGAAGTCTACGATCGGACCTGGGCACAGGACGAGGAGCTTGGATTGAACGATATCAAGGTGGAAGGATATGGAGCGTCGGACGACGAGGCGGCGGAAGCTGAAACCAAGGCAGCTTCATAGCCGCCATTGACGGCAATGCAGCGTGTACATTTGTAAGTACAGCGACTGTACTAGAGGTCAGATGGGGCAGCGACTGCCTCTAGTGCGTTGACCACGGCGTCCCCCAGTTGTAGCTTAAACGCAGAAAGATTGTTACAAATGAAAATGTATCCAGATGCCCAAGCTACGCATCTATGTGAGATGCGAGGTGTACATGCGCAGCTGTGACTGGCGACCGACTTCGGTGGACGACGAGAGGGTGCGACAGGTTTGAGGGTCAAAAGTAAGATGTTAACATAATGACATTCACTTGTTATTACACATTTGTAAGTTTCGTCTGTCACCCAACCATACTGCGCTTCCGCCCGCGCAAGCGTACTGTATTAAAATGCAGGAAATTGGTCAGCAAAAATTACGCGCAGGAAAAAAAAAGCAGACCGTCATCCAATCGGCGCTGAATAGCGGCCCAATCCTTCCCATGTGTTGCCCATACGCCTTGAGCACAGACGCAAACAGCGGCTCCGAGTCAGGGTGTGTCGAGGCGAAGGCGCGCTCCAGGACGTATAGATCTACGGCCTTATCTTCGATGAGACTCGAATGAAAGGACAGTCCAAAATCAAGTAGGACCTGCAGAGTAAGCGGATGAAAAGAGGACAGATTACGATGATTGCGAACAAACCAATTCTGTTCTTAACGTGGGATGACGAGATTTGAACGCTGAGGGATGGCGTAGCATCATGTTGGAAGTGGTGAGATCTCCGTGAATTACATCCGCGAGGTGCATCTTGGCAATCTCTTGCCCTATAAGTGCATAAGAACGTCTAAGAGTGATTAAACGTAAAGACAGATGCTGAGAACGGAAAACACACCGGCAGACAGCTGATACTCTTGTAGGGGTCTATAGCGTCCGATGCAACATCCCGATCATCGTCTTCCTCCCCATCCTCCTCCGCTCCCCCTGGAAGGAGTTTCCTCACAGGTTTCCCGTCTATCCATTCGATGCCCAATATCCCCTCTGAAGCGTCAACCATGCGAACTCCGGGAACATTGACACCCGATCTGGGCCACGTTATACGACGCGGTATGAAGAATTCTGGCACAAGGAGCTACCTGAGGCATTTCAGGAGGGCCCGTGCCTCACCAGAGACGCGTGTACGAGTCAAAGATGCATCGAGGGTCGGGTGTCGATACCCTTTGCGGAAACGGTGCTTGAGCAAGATAGGAGGTTCTGAGGGGTCTGTGCTCAAGCGCGTCTTGTACACTTTCTAGGGCCGATTCGAAATTGATTGAGATATGGCAAGGAAGAAATTGGAGAGACTTGCTGCTTCTGCACCTTGGGATATGAGAGTGGAAGCAGAGACGAGCGCAGAAGATGGCCCAGTCATGATGATGGCTAGTAGCCACAACAAGGACACACATGCTCGTCCCGCATCCAGAAAAGGAAATTCTGTTACTACAACGAGTAGATTCGAGTAAAGACAGCTATTCAGTAGGGCACCCCATCTTTAAGCCATTTATCACGCCTACAGTTTACATTCTCCGCCATCCCATGTCCACATTTTCTTGATAAGTATTGGACTCGTTCGACGGTAAGTAGATCCGGATGTAAACTGCCTGTCGTGCGTGCGACACGACCAGAGACACTCTCCAAGCGGTGCAAAGAGACCGAGGCAACAACTACGACTGCCATGGCAAGGCCCCAGATTGATATGCTCCCAAGCAGCGCCGTGAACATCTGGCGGTAGACGGGATACATGGAACTTGCCCCACACATAACTTGTCAGAAAGCTCATAATCTACACACATCTAGTACACAGGATTGGCGGTCAAAGTCCCATTCTTCGGGGCGTCTGTTGTACTCTTGCCCCGGCACCGATGCCGGAATGTCTCGGGGTACCCGGGACGATAATCTTGGAGCTTCCAGTGGATGTCTTGGCAGCGACAGCAGCCTCGGCCGCTTGTTTTGCGGTCCTGCGCAGGGTCAGCAATCGAGCGTGCTGCATTACAAGGAGAACCAAACGCACTCTTCACGTTGTCTCGCCATTTCGGTCTCCAGTTCCGCCTTTCTGGAAAACTCGCGATCGGCTTGCCGCCGATTTCCGCGTTCGTCAAAGTTCTTTTCCTTGACCGAATAGAAGACGGAACCGAGCTCGGCTGACGGATATCGTCAATCACTGTATACGGGCACGAATCTGAAGACGCACCCAACCAGTAGGCGTCGATGGACGTCACCTGGGTCATATACTCCTTGGACGTCAAGATGAGTTCATGATACACGACATAGGTCGGTGTGTCTGTGAGGATGGTCAGCAAAAGCTGTCAGGTCAAAGAGCTGATGAGACATACATCCGAGCCCGTACAGAGCACTTGTGGGGTGCAAGTGTGTCGGAAGGCCGGATCGGATGTTGACAAACTCCCCGATACCCTTGGCGCGGGCCGCTTGGTGGAAGTATCCGGCCGCGATAGCTTTCCTGCACGAGACGTGAGCCGCAGCGGATAATGACCGAGGTACTCCGCACGAACCTCAGAACATCAAAGTCGGTCCCGGCGGAAATGAGCTCCATCTTCTGGAACTTCATGATATCCTCAAGCTGCGCACGGACCTCCCTCGCCTTGCGCAGTAGCTTGGGATGCAAAAAGTGCCTCATAGCCCACTCATCACGGAATCTACCAGACACCGTGAGCCAAACCCACAAGACAAGCGAAACGCACTCACCCGTGACTCTTCCACTGATTGAACACGTTCAAAAGCGTCAAATGGTCGCTCTCCGGGACGTTGAACTTCTCCCGCGCCGCATCCGCCTCCTCCATGCGCTCCTTGGGCCGGTAAAACACGCTGGGGACGGAGAGCATCGACACGATGGTCAGCATCTCCGCAGAGCACCGGTATTCGACCGAGGCGATCAGCATCTTCGCCATTGAGGGCTCCATCGGGAATTCGTTCATTTTGCGCCCGACGGGCGTCAGGTCGCCGACGTTGTCCAGCGCGCCGAGGACCCATAGTTGGTACATTGAGTTGAGGATGTTGGACTGAAATCAAATGAACAAACGCGAACAGCCAAAGAAAAGGAAGCAGGGAACGCACTTGAGGCGGAGGATCCATGAAATCGAACTCCAGCAGATTCTTCACGCCCAGACCCTTCAGCAGCAAGACCGTATTCGCCAGATTCGTGCGCTGGATCTCAGGGATGGTGTTCTCGAACAGCTCGTTCCTGTACGCCATCTCGGTGTACAGCCGATAGCAGAACCTCAAAAAGGAAAGAATGAGTGAGATAGGCCCCAACGCCCACGCAAGGCAACAAAAGAAAGACTAGACGTACCCGTTCCCCGTGCGCCCCGCGCGCCCGGTGCGCTGGTTGGCGTTCGCCTGGCTGATGGGCGTGATCTGCAGCGCGTCCATGCCGACCTTGGGGTTGTACACCTTGAGCTTGGAGTACCCCGCATCCACGACGTACAGAATGCCGTCCACTGCGCGGGAAAAAAAGTATGAGTATGAGTATGAGTACGACAAGGCAAGGGCGGGAGACGAACCGGTGAGCGACGTTTCGGCGATATTCGTCGCGACGATGACTTTCCTCCGCCCGTCGCTCGTCGCCTCGAAGATCTTGGCCTGCAGATCCGCCGGCATCTGCGAATAGATAGGGAGGACCGCGAGCGGCGCGGGCTCGTCGAGCTGGGCGAGTCGCTCTGCAAAACAGCATGAGCACCACGTCTTCTCTCTTCTATGGGATGGGAGAGACGCATGCGCACCGTTGACGACCTGGCACGTAATCTCAATATCCTCCTGGCCGGTCATGAACACGAGGATGTCGCCGGGCGGGAGCGCGAGGTGGATCTGCAGGACCTGCTTGACGGCGCTGTCGACGTAGTCCTCGCACGGGGACTTGGAGTGGAAGGTCTCGACGGGGAAGGCGCGCCCCGGGATCGTGTAGGTCGGCGCGTTGCCGTAGAAGACGGAGAACTGCGTGCGCGGCGATGAGTTTGCTTCCGTTCAGCTGGATGAGGGAGGGCGTACCTTCTCGGCGTTCATGGTCGCTGACGTGACGATGAGCTTCAGGTCCCTGCGCCGGGACAGAACTGGACGAAAAGAATATCATCAGGGTGAATCGGCTGTGAGATAACATAACATCGACGCACTCTTCCGCAAAAGACCCATCAACACGTCCGTATTGAGGGACCGCTCGTGCGCCTCGTCGAGGATGATGGCGGTGTACCGGTCCAGATCGCCTTCGTTCAGCGACTCGCGGAGCAGCACGCCGTCGGTCATATCTGCATCGTTTGCCGTGAGTGGGTTAGTTGGGGCGCGAGAGGAGAGGGGAGAAGGCGGCGGACGTACATTTGATCTTCGTCTCCGCCGACGTGCAGTCTTCGAACCGGATCGCGTAGCCGACTGTGGAGCCCAGTTTGCACTGCCGAACGCGCGCGTTGCGTTAGTTGTAAGTAGATAAAGGGAGAAAAGGAAGAAGAGGAAGAGGAAAACAGGCAGGGGGGCGGACGCACCTCCATCTCCTCGCTGACACGCTTCGCGACGGACATGGCGGCGACGCGCCGGGGCTGGGTGCACCCGATCAGACCGTGCTGGCAGTACCCGTCCTCGTACAGGAACTGGGCGAGCTGCGTCGTCTTCCCGGAGCCCGTCTCGCCGACGACGATCACCACTGCGGTTATAATATATTCAGAATAATACGGGAGAGAAGGAAGGGAGGAAGGGAGGGCACGCGCCTTGGTTCTCCCGGATGACCTTCATGAGCTCTTCGCGGCTCGCGAACGCGGGGAGGTACTCCCGCTGCTGCTTCAGCGTGCGCGTGCGCGCGAACGCGCTGACGCCCGACGACGCCTTGAGGTGCGAGGCGAACTTGGAGTCGCCCTTGTAGTCCTGCGCGGCCGGCGCGCCCTTCGCTTGCGCCTCCTTCGCACGCTGCTCTTCCTGCGCTGCAAAACAAAAACAGAGACTACACGTGAATGTCGAGACGCAAAAGAAAGACGCAGATGAGAAGAGAAAACGCAACGCACCCTCCGCCTCGGCCTCCTCGTCCTTCACGCCCATGATATTCCCCAGCGCCGTGCCCCCAGCGCGGCGAGCTTCGCCGCCGCCTTCGCGCGCTCCGCCTGCTCGCGCTTCTCCTTCACCAGCGCGCTCCCCTTCTTGCTGAACACCGCCATGTCCGACGTGGGGTCGCGGATCGGGTTGATCGGCGCGAGCTGCTTGGTGTAGACTGTGCGCCCGTCGAGGAAGGGCGGTTTGAGGTCGTGTACCATCACGTGGACGGTCGATTCGGAGTCGTCGGTGAAGTCGGTGTCGAGGGCTTTGCGGGTGGCGACGCCGGAGGTGACCATGCGGTTGGCTTCCCAGAGGTCGTTGTCTGCGTTCTGTGGGGGGTGAGGTTGATTGATTCAGTTGAGGGAGGGGAAACGTACGTATTGCGCTTGTCGGGCTGAGATTTTCCGCTGTATATGCGTGAGGCTGCGGTCTGTCGCGTTAGACTGGAATGACATACCACCTGCTTAGTAGCAAGCTCAGCCGTCTTGAGCGCGCTCAGGTCCTCATACTGCGCAAGCGGGTTGTGCTCCTCGTCCCCCGCGACGCCCCCGTCCTCCGCGCCCGTATACCAGTCCCGGTCCAAGCGGATCTGCTCCTCCTCCCACTCGCGCGAGTCCAGCCCGAACGCGTCGGAGGGGCTCCCCGCGCGCGCGACGTTCCGCGGCGTGGCGTCCCACGTGCGCGCGCCCCACGAGTTAGAGGAGGAGTTTTCGTCGAAGGGCGAAGCGGGGTGGAGTCCCACCCGACGTTGGGCACGCGCACGCTCGCGTCGCCGGCCCCGCCCCGCACGGAGCGCGGGGTGGTGTCCCAGTTTTGAGGCGGGGGCCGCTGCGGTTCGTTGGGCGCCGCCCGGCCCAGCCCCGGTCGCGATCGCGGTTGGAGCGCCGCTGGAAGTCGCCGAGGCCTTTGGGGGCGTCGTCGCGGCGCTCGTTGGCTGCTGTGATGCCCTCTGTATTGAAATTAATTAGGGAGTTGAGAAGGATGAGCGAAGGACGCACCGCGTTGCTTGTCCCTGTTCCGTCTGTACTCTTCGAGGCGCTTGCGCCCGTCTCGGAGAGTCCGCCGGGGTGGGAGGGCGTCTCGGCGCCGCGCTGGCGCTGGTTGTCGAGCCGCACGGGAGACTGGGAACCTTGAAGAAGGGCTCCGAGTCGTCGTCTAGGCGCTGCTTTTTTCGGGCGCCCCCGCTCTCCGCTGCCGCTGCGCGCTTTTCCTGAGCGAGGCGGTCGAGGCCGAGCACGGATGTGCGGGGGTGGGGGTTCGAGCGTGCGTGCTGGCTGGCGGAAAGTGTGGTGCTGGTCGGGGCGCATGAGGCCGCCTGGGCGCGCGGGCGGTGGCTCGAGCACGTCGGAGTCATGCACGGTGATGCCTTGATTGGCTGCGGCACGACGCCGGTCGCCTGCTGCTTTTCATGCAGCAGTATGTCTGCATGCAATTCTGCGAGAAACGAGTCCTGGAACTTGCCAAAAGTTTGGGCGGCTGCGACGATGAGTACATGGATATAGAGATGCTGCTCGCCCACCTTTTATAAATCCTCCACGGAATTTGTCTTGGCAATGTCTGCGACGCGCTGTGCGAGCAGGTCGTTGGGGTTGAGGGTGTTGAGCGCCCTCGAGAGTTTTATGGCGACTTGGTGCTCGAAAGCGTCCATAACGTGACCATGGACGCTGTTACGCGCGTGCCATCCCCACAACCGCCCCTCCTCCCCCCGCCCCCGCTCCCCTACGACGACCACCGCGCTGCCCGTACCCCGCTGGTTATCGACAACGGCTCTACCAACCTGCGCTTCGGCTTCGCGACGTCTGACTCGCCGCGCTCTGGGCTCAATGTCGTCGCGAAGTATAAGGAGCGGCGCACGAATAGGCCGCTTTTACTGTTTGGAGACGGCGTCGACGTCGACGGCGGCGCTCGCATTCAAGCGCGCACGCCGTGGGAGGGCGACGTGCTGCTGAACGCGGACGCACTAGTATGTGGCTCGCTATCTACGCTTTTAATGCTCACAAGCCCAGGAAAACGCGCTGGACTATGCATTCATACAGCTCAGCATCGACGGCGACAGCGTCGACCACCCAATCATCATGACAGAGCGTCTCTGCTCGCCGCTGCACTCCAGATCGCTCGCCTCAGAACTTCTCTTCGAGCTCTACTCCGTCCCCTCCGTCGTCTACTCCATCGACGCCGCCATGTCCTTCTACCAAACAACACCCCCGCCGCCGACGGCCTCGTCCTCTCCTTCAACACCGCGTCCACCTCCGTCCTCCCCATCCTCAACGGCAAGGGCATCCTCAGCCACGCGAAGCGCATCCCGTGGGGCGCAGCCCACGCCGCGGACCACCTCCTCAAGCTCATCCAGCTCAAGTACACCACCTTCCCCACGCGCGTCACGGCCCCCCAGGCCCACTGGATGCTCCGCACCTTCTGCGAGTTCGCGCCGGACTACACCGCCCTTTTGAGGTCCCTCAGTGATCCTGGTGCGCTGCGCGCCGCGGACCGAATTGTGCAGTTCCCGTTTGCGGTGCAGGAGGAGAAGAGCGCGGAGGAGCTGGAGCGGATCGCGGATCGGCGGAGGGAGCAGGGGAGGAAGCTGCAGGAGATGGCGGCGAAGCTGCGCACGGACAAGCTGCTGCAGAAGGAGGCGGACCTGCAGTATCTGGTGAATCTGCGCGAGGGGAAGGCGGAGGACACGAAGCGCGAGTGGACGTATAAGCTGCAGACGGAGGGCTTCGATGACGACGCGGCGCTCGACGAGACTATCAAGAAGCTCGAGAGCGATCTCAAAAAGGCGCGCAAGAAGGAGGCCGCGGCGGACGGGGGCGACGATGCCGTCGAGGTGCCCAGCTTCCCGCTCGTCGACGTGCCCGATGCCGATGTAAGTTTATTTCTCTTTGACTGCAAAATGACGAACACCCCGACAGCTGGACGAAGACGGGCTGAAGGAGAAGAAAAAACAAAAACTCCTCAAGGCGGGCTTCGAGGCGCGCGCGCGCGCGCGGAAGGAGAAGGAGCGGGGGCGCGAGGAGCGCGAGGCGGAGGACCGGCGCGAGGAGGCGGAGCGCGCGGGGATCTGGGCGCGTGGGTGCGCAGGATGCGCGCCGAGCAGGAGGCGCTGATGACGCGCATTCGCGAGCGCGGGCGCCGCAGGGCGGCGTTGGGAGATAGGAAGAGCGCCGCGGCGCAGGCGAGGATGAAGAATATCGCGAGTTTGGCGGCGGACGATCGGGTGCCGAAGAAGAAGAGGAAGGGCGGGGGCGGTGCGTGTGTTTGGTGCTCTTTTTACGGTTGCTGATATCGTGAGTAGAAGACACGTTTGGCGCGAACGACGCGGATTGGGCGATATACCGCAAGATTGTACGTCTGGTTATTTTATTTTATTTTACGCGACTGATTGTATGTATGTACGTAGAACACAGCCGCGCCGTCCTCCGACGAAGAAGAAGACATGTCCCAGCTCTCCCTAATCGAACAAAAACTCCTCGCGCACGACCCCGAGTTCACACCGCAGCACACGCACGCCTCGCTCGCCTCCAAGCGCTCCGCGCTCATCTCCGCGCTGCGCCCGACGTACGACGAGGGCAACCCCGCGGGCGCGTGCCGCATCCACCTCAACACGGAGCGCTGGCGCGTGTGCGAGACGTGGTTCGCGCCGGGGATGGCGGGCGTGGATTCGGCGGGCGTGGGGGAGGTCGTGCAGGGGGTGCTGGCAGGGTTCGGCGAGGAGGAGAAGAGGAGGCTCGTGGGGAACGTGTTCCTTGCGGGCGGGCCCGCGCTGCTTGCGGGCCTCGCGCCGAGGGTGCATGCGACGCTCAGGCCGATCCTGCCGCCCGAGATGGAGATACGCGTGACGAGGGCGGCGGACGTAAGTGCGGATCCGTGGCGCGGGATGGCGAGGTTTGCGAGGACGGAGGAGTTTGGGAGGGTTGGGGTGACGAAGGCGGAGTATGAGGAGCAGGGGGGAGAGGGTGAAGAGGTGGTGGGGGGGAATTGGTTTTGAATGTATGTTGTTGAATCGCTCGCTGTGAATGTACTTACGTGTCTTGTTGCCAACGCTAATCGCCCTGCCTTTTTCCTGACTTGCCTTGATTATCGTTCGTTCGACGCGTCGATTTACGTATATTTACGCGTTTCAATCTTGCCGCGTGTTGTCACAGGGATCATGCCAGGCAAGGGCGTTCAATGCCCTACCCAGTCTCTTTGTCCCTCTCATACTTGCTTCTACGTGTCATCTACACCACTCTGTCCACTCAATCGCACAGACCCGCTAGCAGGCTTTGTTTCGACCCGTTCCTGAGTTTGATCGTGTGACTACCGCCGATCGAGCAAAGTTAATCCATACTTACTACTCAGTGGCGCTTCCCTGCACACGCTGTTGAACCCATGCCATCGCGACCGCCGCCGCCGTACCCTCTGGATTTGTTCGATTCTTTGACCTCGGTCGAGGACCTCGCAATAGCAGCCACAAGGTTCGAGGACCTCCTGTTCGACAATAGGGATAGTGGGAACGCCATTTTGGAGGGCCTCGTGTCGCAAGAACGACCCGAGATCCTCAGATTCGTACTGTCTGGCACGTATTTCTTTATGTGCGAGTACTGTCCACTGACTAAGTACTAGGGATCGACGAGAATTGGGTTATGAACCGATTCCCTGAGACACCGACCGAGTACAATGCATCCTATGTACACAAAATTCTTTCCGAGCTCTCTGCGTACTTCCTGTTCACCCCGACCGCCGTCATCGACGGCAAAGACGGGGACCGCCCCGCCGGCCAGCGCCGAGACAAGCGGCGCGCGGAGCTGCGCCAGCTCGTCAAGGACGCGCCTGAGACATTGGCTGCGCTCATTCCCAGGATAGCATACAGCGAACCCGAGCCAGGCTTGAATGTGAAGATGAGTCAGAAGCAGATGAAGCAGGCGCGGCGCGCTGCTGCCAAGGCGAATGCGCCGCTGGATCCGGGCCCCTTTGAGCGGCTCGACATTCCCGTGCCGGAGACGCAGGAAGAGGCTCAGTTGGCCGCTGACTGTGTTTTGAATTCACAGAGAGACATTCTTGAGGTGCGTCGCCTTTCTATTCAGACCTGAAACGTCCGCCTCTGACTTAGGGGCGCGATAGCTTTATTTGAAGGCTCTTCATGATCCGGAGCTCGAGGCGTCTATCCAAGACGCTTGTCTTCCGAAGGGACCAGTATCTGTTCCCCAGGCTGAACATCAAGAAGTGGTGAACGCTGAACAACCTGCAGAGACATCACAAACAACCCCAGCCGACTCCGACGCTGCTGCCTACCCCGCAGTACAGGTGATGAAGTTGTGAGTGACTTTATCGTTGGCGAGAACGTCTATGTCCTGACGTGTTATGAGTGCGCGACTGTACTGCGACAGTGCGACGGGCTTCGGCGAGTGGGGGCTCAGCATTACAACGCGAGGAGAGAGAGACCTGCGGGACTTCAGACGCCGGGATTCCAAAGTATTTCGCATCATCCTCAAGAAGATCAAGTACGTCTGTTTTCTAGGTCTTCGGCTTCGAGTTTTGACGGAGGTGTTCAGGGAACTTTCAAACGGGCACTTCTCGCCGGACAACCAGAAGCGTCTCAATGGGCACCATGTTGAGATTCCGATCTATGAAGCCAAGATGACTGGTGATTTGCGCCTTGTCGTGAGTCTTCTCTCTTCTTTTCCGGTTGAGAAGATACTAAACCGGTCAGTATCAAATCGACTGCGTACCGACCTACGACTCCATAGTAAGTCTCCTATACCCATGAATCAACTATTCTCATAAAATTGTAACGATAGTACGAACGGCAAGGTACATACCGCATAGTTGTATCCTTTCCAGACTATTGATTCCTCAAAGCGATCAAGATTTTCGGAGTATACACCCATGCACAGATCGGCCGTGTGAGCTTCTGGGATACGATGGGCCGGGAATTGGGAAAGAAAGGCAAGGAATATAAGGACAGGTTCGTTCGTCTTTTCTTACGAAAGTTGGATGGTGTTTGACCCTGAATGAACGACCAGGTGTGTGTTCAGAACAGCGCCGCACCATCCGAGGGACCATGTATTCTCCCCGGGTACGTTCCCTGCGCCCGCGGAAGTGCGCGCGCTCCCGACTGGGTGTGCCCCGGATCTACCCCCGGATGATTTGGAACAGGTGCAGAGACTTGTTTTTGTATCTGCGGCGTAATGCTGATGTACTCTTGCCGCGGTGGTAGATGCAGGCTCTACTTCTGTGAGTTTTGACTACTAGATACGCACCGGCCAGGACGCTGATCGATGTTGTCGTTGAAGGAAATCCGTTCATTTCTCTCAGGTGTGTGACATCCGAATCTAGTTTTCTTTGGTAGTAACCATGGTGTAGCCGCTGCTCCACAGCATCATAGAGGAATTGGACGTTGCGTTTGTGTTGCAAGTCTCGTACGTCCCTTGTTGTTAGCTCGAGAAGGCCTGTCTTGACCTTGCCGCTCATGACAGACCACAAGAGCAGGAGATCATCGAGCATCCGCACTCTTCTTATGTTCTCGGGCGCTCGGGTACTGGGTACATATGGCGTCCCGTTTTGTCACTGTGGAGACAAACCACTGACTCTTTCTAAAAAGAAAAACCACAACGATGCTCTATAAAATTCTTCTCGTCGAAGCGGACTATGAACTTTCGAAGGCAGAGGTTCCGGCCATGTCGGAGGCGGTAGTGCTTCCTAAACGGCGGCAGCTCTTCGTGACGCAGTCGCGCATCCTGGCGGAAAAAGTGGAAGAACATTTTGACAAGTTGGCCACTGGGTACAAGCCCGTGGCAAAGAACGCAAATGCGGATCCGGAGGCGAAGGCAATCAAAGCGAAGACGGCAACAGCCGCCCTGGTGGATATCGAGGACGAAGCTTGGCGAAATGACCTCCCCGCACGCTACAGCGAGCTGCGAGAGGAGCATTTCCCTTTGTTTCTGACTTTCGATCGCGTGAGTTCTTTCTGTGGTAATGAAGACAGTCGGCATCTTGACATATTGTAGCTGTGCGGGATGTTGGAGAATGACATGGCAGCCGAGTCGTCCTCTGATTTGGTGGCCCCTTCGGATGCCAGCACAGATAGAGGGGGCGTCAAGCTAAACTCACTTACGACAGATTCTTGCAACATTATTGGGGACACTTTCCGCAGAACTTAACTAAAGGACTCGGTGAGCCGTCGAGTAACATGTTTGAAAGGCGCGATTATTGACTTCTCGAGTTGTAAAGATTCCTCGATGGTCTTCAGTGAATTCATGGGTATGTCAAAGGGCGTCGGCGATAGATGGCCTGATCTTGACGGCTTTGTAGGCGTAATCATGGGCTCGGAAGAGACTCTCACGGGCGATTCTACGTACTTGGACCGGGATGCCTACGAGAACCTCAGCGAAAGGGCCCAATCGACATTCGCCGGTCGGCGCTCGCAGATATACACACTCTTCGAATCATACTTGAGTTTGAAGAGACAACTGGGCGATATAGACGCCGCTGACAGGACACATGCTATCTTGAGATATCTCCAGCGGCGCGGAGGAGTTCCTGGGAGGAAGATGGACTTTATGCGCGTGTTGTCTTGCGAGCCATCTATTTTCTTTGCTGATACCCTCTTAGCTATGTCGACGAGGTGCAGGACTTGATGCTCATAGATTCGCTCGTGCTGCGTTCCATCTGCCACAATCCCAATGGGCTCTTCTGGGCCGGGGATACCGCACAAACGATCAGTCTGGGAAGTTCCTTCCGGTTCAACGAGTTGAAGGCCTTCCAATTCCGTATTGAAGTTTGTGTCCAGCCCATTCTTCTTACGCCTTGGATGCTGACCTAGTCCTTAGCAAAGGCGAATCGAGACGACCAAGCCATCAGAGTCGCACCATCAGCCTGCGTGGCTGCCAAAGACTTTCCAGCTCACTGTCAACTACCGATCTCATGCTGGCATCGTCAATTGTGCCCATACTGTCATTGAGGTTCGGATAAAACGGCTTCCTGTGAGCTGCTCTGAAGGTCATCTTTGTAGGTGATCACCAGGTTTTGGCCGAACACTATCGATGTCCTTGACCGGGAGAGGGGCACCGTCGATGGTCTCCGTCCAGGTCAGTTCTTGCGTTAGTTGCGGATAATTGAAAGTGCTTCAATATGCATGATTTAGTGTTCTTCACCGGATTTGACGGGTTCGAGCAATTCTTGTTCGGCGATCGAGAGTGAGCGGGTTCTTCGCCCGAGGTACATATTGTTTGACATCGTATGGAACTCCAGGGCAAGCTATATCGAGTTTGGTGCCCAGCAGTGTAAGCATATCCCTCTCGCTCTGTAGACCAAGTGTTGGCGTAACTTGGCGATGGGAAGAGCTGAGAAACGATCGGGATTTTCCGGATCACACTGGTCCGGGTCCGAAACATCCGGACATACAGACAATTGACTCTTGAACTTGCGGCACTATTTACTGACGGGTTCTACTCTGATAGGCATTCTTGTTCGCGATGACAGAGCCAGAGACAAAATGCGCGAAGAGGTTGGAGACATTGGTCTCATCATGACTCTGACGGAGAGCAAGGGCTTAGGTGGGTGTTGTTCTTACGCTATCCAACAGTCTGAGTTCGAACAGGTTTGGCCAATTTACAGAGTTCAATGATGTACGCCTGTTCTTTCTGCTTCAACTATAGCCGCCGATTTTTTTCCAAGGTCTTGCTCTACAACTTCTTCGAGGATTCGACAGTCGGAGAAGCTCAGTGGCGCGTTGTGCTAAATGCCTTGGACAAAAAGCAAGCTGGTGTTCCAGCACCCTTATTCGACGACGTTCGTCATGCTGGGGTGTGCGTTGAGGTGAGCTGACTTATCTCATGTATCGGACACTATCTGAAGTCGCCCCTAGCTAAAATTCCTCTATGTCGCCATCACCCGAGCTCGTAATAACGTATGGTTGGCTGATACGTCTGCGAAAGGAGAACCCATGCGGGTTTGTTGCCTCATCTTCTCACTGATCTTGCCCCGTCGTTCTCATTCACGGACAGATGCTCTGGACCAGTAGAGATCAAATCCAGAATTGCACACCCGGAACCGATGCCCCCCGGCTGGCGATCTCATCGACAGGTATGCAGATTTTTAACATCGATCCTATCCGCTGGGAACAATTTTTCTTTTCAAGCTGCAGAATGGGAGGAGCAAGGCAGAAAATTATTTGATAATCGGCGATATCAACAATCGAAACACTGTTTTGAGAGAGCCTCCCTGCCACGGCTAGCCGCCATGGCTAGTGCGTACTATCTGCGACAAGAGGCGAGAAAGACATCCGGGGACACGAACCGCCGAACGATCGAAGCCAGAAAGACAGCCTTTCTCGCAGCTGCAGCTGCCTTCATTGATTGCGCCAGAGAGGAACAAACCATCTCCTATTTCAGAATTGCTGCAGAGTGTTTCGAGGAAGCCGGGGAAGATTTGAAGGCTGCGCAGATATTCAAAGAAGCAAAAGAGTATACTCGATCGACTGAACTCTATCGGAAGCTCGGTCATTTCGATGAAGCCGTCGATCTCCTCAAACATCACAGAGAGGAAATCAAACCCGCGGTGGTTACCAGCGTCACTAACGTGGCAAGACTATACTATTTCAACGAACAGAAACTCGAGTGCGTTGCATCGGTGATAAGAATTACATTCTTTCATTCAGGACTCTTAGGAAAGCCAGTGCGCTTTTTGCCTCATACGAAGAAGCATTGGGATACCTCGAGGACCGTGGTCTGGATATGGCCCAAACAATGCTCCTGGAGTCACTTGGAAGATTTTCGGAGGCGGCGGAGGTCCACCTGGAGGAGGGGCGGACTTTTGATGCCATCAGACTATTTCTCCAAGATCACGACAATGAAAATTCTATGCACCAGGGTATCCAATGCATCCTCCAATGTCTGTGGCAACGCCTTTCGTTCGCAGTATCGCCGCCTCGTGACGATTCATCCGTCCATCTCCTCCTCAAGTTCGCGGCCAAAGCAGATATCTCGATCATGTCTGAGAACGACCGGAATGAGGTTTGGTGTACTTTTGTGGCGATTATATGCGTGTTTACGTTGTTTGCCCTAGCTTTCGATGT
The DNA here is from genome assembly GCA_013387415.1 of Panellus pusillus. Taxonomy (NCBI): domain Eukaryota; kingdom Fungi; phylum Basidiomycota; class Agaricomycetes; order Agaricales; family Mycenaceae; genus Panellus; species Panellus pusillus. The sequence goes on from QVIE01000522.1 coordinate 39,405, forward strand.
TTCAATACATACAGGAGCGAGATTTATCGAAGCTTGAGTCTCTCGGAGTCATTTTCGAGCTAGAAAACCCAGCCGCAGCTCTTCTCTGCTTGGATCACTGCTTCAACAATCCTCTCAAGATTCAAGCTCTCAAGGTTGAAGACGTAGCTCAAAAACTCGAAATGTTTGGAGTTTTTGTGCGACTACTAAATGGCTTCGCTTGGACAGACCCATGTGTTCTGCCCATTGTCGCAAAACTCTTCGGATTCGTCCGTCAAGGTGACAACAACTTCCTCGTCCTTGAGGGGACATTTTTGCACTCGACTTTGCTTCAACAGAACCACCCTGCCTGTCAGCTTACAGAGGAAAGTGTGGTTCTGGCTGGGCCAGACCTTCGAGACGTATTCCAACGAGCGTTGAAGACTCGTCTCCGACAAAGAGTCGAGCAGGAACACGAGACATGCAAAAAGACTTGTGCTTTCTCTCCCTGCCTTCTCCACTCAGTCTTTGAGGACTGTATACGTCACGACTGCCCCAACGAGCACATCTCGGGCCAAATGATCACCACTCAGCACTATAACCTCAGGGTTAGGCTACATCTTCAACAAATCTTGATCTTGAAAAGCGTGCAATTCGTTCTCAATGACGCTCGTCCTCGAAGGTATGCGCTTGTTGTTCCATACAATAACACAGACCTTCAACCTTTCTTACTCAGGTACTGGATTTCAAGGCTATATGCGGCATTGTATCCCCCTTTCTATCGTCTGGGTTCGGCATCTAGCTTGGACCTTAGTTCCATACCAGAGGCCGAAGCAGCTTTTCGGGTTGTGAAGGAGTGGATTCGCAGTTGGTGTTACGAGTTTTCATTCAAAGAGATCAGCTTCCTTTCCAACTTATTGCAAGTTGCGCGGCTTAGCTTCGAATTCGACCACAAGAATGCAATGTCTTACTTGATGCAAAGCCCTTTCATGCACCTCAAGCCGGCGATTTACAAGAGGCGGGGCGACAACTATGTCGTTGGTGAGCTGCTACAGTCCCTCGAACTCAAAGAGCAGGCGTCCATCTCGGCAGGTGTCCTCTTTGTTCAGTGAGTTGCCATGCCTGTTCTGCACGAGCCCATGATGCTTAGCGATTTCTCTAGACATGTCGTTCAATTGCAGCTTCCAATTCACATCAGCGTGCTTTGCGACATCATGGAGCATCTTTGCGCTTGTATTGTTGTGGCCGATCGGCGGCAGCGCGGGTTTCTGCACGACATCACGCTCCCTCTAAGCTGGGTCATGAATTGGAGCAACGTGGCGGGAGAAGGTGCACCACCGGACACACACACCTTCCGCATACTGGGCAGTTCTCTGACGGCGGTGCTAAACTGTCTGCACAGCGGCATGGACACACAGCATCTGCTTTTCGAGGATCAAAATCTTGCCACCCTGAGGTCACGGTTGAGGATAAGAGACGTGTTCATTTCTCGCATGTGAGTTGTACTTACTCTATCACGCGGGTGCCTAGATACTTAATTATGTCTGCGCGCAGATGTCGATGTCTTTGCCTATGTGAGCATTCAAATCTCGATTCATTGATGCTGACGATCTGAATCTGCATTATCAGTGGGGTATAATGCAAGCAGGGGTATCGCCTTCCGCAACAGCATTGTATACGACATCCGGACTATACGCAGGGCGCACCCCAATCCTCCTTCCTTGCGTCTTTCCCACAAGTGAGTGAATTTGAGATGAGGTGCTTATTGGGAACTCAGTCTTCTAGATACATGACAGCAGGGAGTTGGACTGACCTCGTGCGCTCCCTCCGGGTGTCGACGGCGGAATCACCGCTTGACGAGTTGGTCGTCATTCTCAGCGCGGAGCGGCCGCGGCCGCGGCCGGTCCGCCACGTGCGGCAGATTGTGTACCAGGCAGTGGAGGAACTACCGAAGTTGCTCGGGCCTTCGCGAACACTGAGAGAGAGCGCATTGGGGATCGAAGGCGACAGAGAGGAAGCGGTTGTGCTTGCAGAAGGGGAGGAGGGCGGCGGCGATGAAGAGGTGGAGCCTGCGTTCGTGGATGGTCAGGCAGACGACGGAGAGCCAGCGGCAGAGCCGGGGCCGGTCGCAGTACTTCCCGAGTTGGAAGCCAGGATATACTCTCCGGAAGAGACTGGTGCAGCCGTGATTATCCAGCGATCCTTCCGGCGCGTGCACAAGCGCGATGTCAAGCGGAAAACGGAGATGGCGAAGTCGAGTTTTGTTGCGGGCGTGGCGGACACGTTCCTTGCGTGTCTCAGGGAGGCGCGTAGCATAGGTATGGACGCGACGGAGTCGGGCCCGGCACGTCAGTATCGGCTCCGCTTTTTGGGACCGCTCCCGCATCTGCTGCTTTGCCTCGACGTCGTGCATGCTGTTGCCATGAAGCAGAAGAAGAGTGTCAAGAAAGATCTTAGGGAAGCTAAGCATGAGCGATTAGAGGCGTTGGATCAGCAATTAACGCAGCTAACGTAGGTCATTGTTCTTGTCCTGCGGATGTGACCTACTGATAATCCTGCAGCGACACGCTGAAACAGGTGGTTAAGATGCAAAAGGCTTTGGGACCCACGGCGCCTATGCATCGGTCGCGCGACCTCGAAGTTCTGAAGAGCCATGTCTTCAAGGCGGTCGAACTACTGCGCAGCCTGCCATTCAAGAAGCCGGAGGGATTGGATCAGCATTTAGAACGTTCCTACAAGGGGTTAGTACAGCCGAGGGTGCTTGTACAGTCGACGGCACAGAGAAGGCCTGTGCTGCATATGGAGGATGACTTTGCTATATAATTTGTTCATCTTGGATAACACGAATCGAAAGAAATTCATGCATGTGCCAGAAGGGAGGAGTCAGACAGAGATGGCGCATCAGCCAAATCAGCAATTGCAACCTGTCTACATACACCGAACATTTTGGATTGTCTCAAGCCATTTTATTCAGAAACATCTATCTACGATAGAACGGAGATACATCAACCCGAGAAAAGAGCATGACAGACCGTGGCTGTTGTCCATGCCGTGTAAATACGAACATGACAGCACTCGCAAGAGAAACAGAGAGAGGGAGAAAGATTGATAAGAGGGACAGAGAGAGAAAATTCGTTTCGTTCGCTCGCCGTCAGAGTCTCAAGTAATATTCCGAGTCAAGCAAAGCGGGAAGTCTAGGTGTCCAGGGCGAGGTGCCAGTTGCGTTGAGTCATGCCGTGAGGTTCGCGAGCGTCGAGGGCGATGCGAGTGAGTAGTGCATTGAGGACGGACACAGCTCGGAGTGAACAGTCACGAGCATCGATGAGCTGAGCCGTCATTGGAGACGAACGCGACGTAGGTGTACAGGGTCACGAGCGTCGACGACTTGACCCGTAGTTGAAGACGAACGCAACAGTGGATGAGCAAGAATAGAGTGTGCAGTCGCAAGCGTCGACGGGATAAGCCGTAGCTGGAGACGAAAGCGACGAACATGAGCGAGTGGACCGCGGATGTCCTATACGAAGAGCCGTTTGCCGAAAGTCAGTAGAGATCGTTGGCTTGCGCTGTGTAAATGTAGAAGTCATTGGCCTGCGCCGTGGGGTCGCAAGAGGTCACTGGTCTTCGCCGCGAGCGTAAAGAGGCGTAAAGGGTAAACAGCCGCGCGATCCATGGTCTACCCGTGGAAGTAACGTAAGGAAGACGCCAGGTTGATAGAGTCGGCAGCCAAGATACCGGCGATGGAAAAGCTGGTGCATAGCCTGTGAGGAAGAAAGGGACAGCCGAGCGCCTAGAAAATCAGGAAGAGAAAAAAAAAAGACAAAGGCGGATAAAAGGTGCCCAAGGCGGAGCGGGAGGTGGAGGCGGTCGCGGTAAGAAGGAAAGGAGTATGGGATAACGACACGAAGCCCTCCCGCTTGTGCGGCAAAAGGCTAACGACACCGAGATAATTTTCATGGATTCTTGAATTTCAAGGTAGAGTTCGCCGGGAGATATTGGGATGGACGCAAGCAGTAAGTTGCAGACTTGGCACAAGATCACTGATATTGTGGCTGTGCACAGTCCTCAAATTTTCAGTTCTTCTTCCCCCGACTGACCACCGACAGCAGCCATGGTGCGTATCAAGTCTGTTATTCTACTTGTATACTGTCCTAGATGCCCTTGTGGCTCATATTCCTTCACTTTTGCGTCTTTTATCGGTGGATTCACTCGCTGACATTTGGATGTAGCCCCCGAAAAAAGCCAAAGTAGTCAAGGAAGAAAACGTGTCCCTTGGCCCGCAAGTGGCAGACGGCGAGCGCGTCTTCGGTGTTGCACACATCTTCGCCTCGTTCAACGACACTTTCGTCCACGTCACCGATCTCTCTGGCAAAGAAACCATCTCCCGCGTCACCGGTGGCATGAAAGTCAAGGCCGACCGCGACGAGTCCTCGCCCTACGCAGCTATGCTTGCCGCCCAGGACGTCGCCGCTCGCTGCAAGGAGGTCGGCATTACCGCCCTTCACATCAAAATCCGCGCAACCGGCGGAACGGGCACCAAGACCCCTGGTCCCGGTGGCCAGAGCGCTCTCCGTGCCCTCGCCCGCGCCGGCATGTCCATCGGACGTATTGAGGACGTCACTCCCGTGCCCACTGACTGCACCAGGCGCAAGGCATGTACTCTTGTTCCGTGTTTTCCAATTCTAATTGCATTGTAGGGTGGTCGTCGTGGTCGCCGTCTCTGAGTAGCGTACTTGTTCATGTACGTCGTTGCAATCCAAATGTCGCCGTTCGACACGCGACAGGCTCGCCTGTTCCGTGGTCGTCACTTCAAATTTGTGTGATGTTTGTGCACAATTCTTCCGTCCGACTTGCTCGAACTTTTAAACTTTGAATACGCGGTCAAGGCTTTCCCGCCAAAGTCGCGATCCCTGCCACCCTGATCTTTCGGTATTGCGCTGCGACATCAGGGGGAAAGTATTTAGATTTTTCGGCTTATCTCATCTTTACTATTAGAAAGCCCTCTACGCCCGTTGAAGGATGTAATAGCTATGTACGACGCACACGAGCGGTACATGGCGGCGGTGCTATATCTCCCTCTGGCCCTGCACAATTCATAATGGGTAACTGTAATCAACTTTTGCATTTGTCTGTGGAAAGACACTCTTCCGTTGTTTGTTGCCCACTGGCAGCAATGGTGTTCGGGTGGGCTCGAGGATGAAGAGTTGGTTTTCTGGGACACCAACATCGATTGCTTCCTGGAGAAGCTCCAATCACCAGAGATGGACCTGCTGCCACGGGAGAGGGAAGGGATTTTCCGGTCCAGGATATACTAGTAGCTTGTCCCTCAAGATCTGGTTTGGGTAGAGTTCCCTACGTACAATCATCCCGTCATTCCACTGTTACTCTATGAATTTGGTAAGTTTTCTCGTTGGGCAAGAGTTTTTTTTTGACGCGTATTGTGAACCTATCGAGTCTATCGAGTCGACTCACGCCGCACGGTTCAGACGGGACGCGGTTGATTGTGGATCACTCCGCGGTTTGTCGCCGTCAAATGGTGAGAACTGCACTTTGGGCTCGAAGCGCCTCATTTCTTTGTCTCTGCAGGCAATCTGCCAGTTTTTCCAACGAGGCACCTGCCGATTTGGAGCGCAGTGCAAGAATGAGCACGTTCAGGCCGGCAGTACGTTCCATGTAAACCTTTATTGTTTCAACACTCATGATCGGTCGAGACCAAACGTTTGTGCGCCCGGTGCAGATAAAGTCGGGCTCTTTACGTGCGTGCAGCTGCTCGCACCCTGCCCACATGCATTAACAATCCTTCCAGGGTGGATTCAATCACGAACGACCTCACGATGGGCAAGGATCGGCCGAGTTGGCCTCTGTCTTCTTACGCGCCCGCCAAATTCCAACAGACGCTCCTCACTGGCCTCGATGAATCTCCCGACGAGTTGAGACTGAAGGCAACTACTGCTCTCAAGGCAGGAAACGTCAACGAATATGCGCGTTCGGACTCACTCTCGTTTGGTGCCGCGTTCCTGACATTCTACTTAGCTTGCGTACGAATCCTCCAAGATGGCCGCTGCCGAGCAAGCGATTTCGGTATGCTTTGTTCCCGCTCTCCCAGCCCTGCTTATGCATTGCAGAATGCCGTCGCCAATGTGCAACAAGCCTACGATCAGGCGATGAAGAACGGCGACGCTCCGGTTCCAGCTGCTTCCGCTTTTGGTGCCGCTGCACCAGCTCCAACGTCTACCTTTGGACAGTCAGCATTCGGGAAACCCCCCAGCAGCACGTCCGTCTTTGGCCAATCTAGTTTCGGCCAAGCTACGCCGTCGTCGGTAATCAAGCCTGCTACCGGTGCTTTCGGTGCATTTGCGGGAAGCGGAACTTCTGCGTTCGGTGCTGGCGCGGGTAGCGGCAACACTGGGCAGCTCCAGCAACCGGTTTTTCTGCTTTTGCTGGCAAACCTCTGCATTCTCCGTAACTCCGGCGGCGAATAGCGGCAGCGTTTTTGGACAGTCGTCGTTCGGCGCCGCTGCTGCGCCGTCTGCGTTTGGTGTTCCTGCTCAGCCCGCTTCAACGTCTGCGTTCGTGCCCCTGCTCAAGCTGCTCCAACATCTGCATTCGGCGGCGGGGGATCGGCCTTCTCCAGCAATCTTAGCACCCCCGCTCCTACCTCAGCTTTTGGGCAAACGGGCTTTGGGCAGAAGCCTGCTGCGTCAGCGTTTGGTCAAACTGGGTTCGGAAGTGCCGCCTCTGCACCAGCTCAGCCCGGCGGGTTCGGTGCCTTTGCGTCGGCAGCTCCTCGGCATTCAGCGCGTTTGCCAATCCGACACCCGCAGCAGCTACGACGTCCGCCACGGCAAGTGGAGGAGGGTTCAGCGCGTTCGCGACACCAGCGGCGTCACAAACTGCTAATGGAGGCGGATTCAGTGCGTTCGCGACGCCGTCGACCAGCGCATTCGGCTCCGCGACGCCTGCGGGTGCGCCGTCCACAAATGGGTTCAGCGCATTATCTGCTGCCCCATCGAGCGCCTTTTCGGCCCTTCAAACGCGCCTGCACCCGTCAGTGCGTTTGGAAACTTGACGAGCGCTCCTGTCTCTGCGTTTGGAAATACCGCTTCAACCTCTTCTGCGTTCACTAGCAACACTGCGCCCGTCTCCGCGTTTAGTGATCCAAACCCTGTCCAGTCTGCGTTCGGCACAGGTGCACAACCGCACTCTGCCTTTGGCGTCTCACAACCGCAGTCCGTGTTTGGTGGCTCACAATCTAAACCGCCCGGAGCATCGACGGCTCCTCCGCCACCGGATTTTAAGACCGCGAGAGTGAGCTACAAGCAGGGGCTGACACCGTACGACAGCCAGCTCCCTCCGGATTACTTGTCGAAGCTGCCAGAGAGCGTAGCCGCTGCATTCAGGGCGGAGAAGTTTGAGTTTGGCAAGGTGCCTGATTGGATTCCACCGTTAGAGCTGCGGTGAAGGTGTATGTATAACGTAGCACAGAATCTCTGTGATCATGAATACTTAATTGGACCGGTCAAACGATTTTGGCCGCGAAATACTCACGTGCATCCCTCAAAGCGCAACGAACGCGTCGCGCCTATTGTTCTCCCGCCAATTCGGCGATGGTGGCCCTTGTTCTCTCCCCAATTCGTCGATGACCCCCGCCGCTTTGGTTTCCGTCGTGCAGTTTAAAAACTGCTCGTCTCTTGCTGGGCTTCTCGTGCTCGCCTCATCTTCCATCTCACACACAGCGCGATAGTCTAAGTTGACTTCGCGTTCGATAATTCATGATCAGTATTACCAGTACTGTCACTGGATATCGCGCTATATCGCGCTGTTACGCGTTTCACGTGGTCTACTCGAACTCGTCACATCACACCCGCGCTTTTGACCACCATGGGCGTCCCCGGACTGTGGAAGGTATCACCCTCTATTCAATTGATATGAAGGAGTATTGAGATCAAGTAGGAACTGGCACCGCTGCTCAAGTCCGCTCCCTCACCGAGCTTGCCGTCGTAGAGGGCTTCGAAGCCAACCCCAACGGCTCCAGGGGTTTTCGCATAGGCATCGACGCCAGCATCTGGTTCTTCCATGCCAATTACGGGAAGGAGGGCGAGAACCCCGAGCTCCGCACTTTATTTTCAGATGTGCCACTCTGATGCATGCGCCATTCCTCCCGCTGTTCGTGTTTGACGGCCCTCACCGCCCAAAGGTTAAGCGCGGGAAGAAGATCAGACGGGAGATGCACGCGCTTACGCCTGGAATGAAGGAGATTGTTGAGGCCTTTGGGTTCGAGTGGAGAGTCGTGAGTGGCTCTTTGATTGGTGACTTCTTTGGCTGATAATTACTTTTAAAGGCTCCTGGCGAGGCCGAGGCGGAACTCGCATATCTCAATCGCATTGGCGTATTGGATGGCATCTTATCGGATGATGTCGACAACTTCTTGTTTGGTGCCACCGTGGTTATTCGCAAGTGAGCAAGACGCGTGTTACTTCTAACACGTCTTATACTGATTTAAAATCTCTAGCCCTAGCAATAACTTGTCTGGAAACCGCGCTAATCCCATTCTCAACTGTGAAGGCCGAGACGACAAGAACCACACTCGCGTGTATCGAATGGAGGACATCACATTACACCCGAACGTGTCCCTCTCCCGTGGGGATATGATTCTCATTGGACTGTGCAGCGGGGGAGACTATGACACCAGTGGATGGACTGGGTGCGGTCCCACCATTGCCAAAGCCCTCGTCCGCTACGGCTTTGGGCGTTCCCTGTACGAAGCCGGTAAAAACTTTTCGCGCGAGCAACTCTCTGCATTCCTCTACGACTGGCGGAATCAAGTCAAGTACCAGCTGCTTAACGATGAGGAGGGCTACATCGGCTCGAAACGAAAGGCTCTCGCGGCTTCGCTGCCGGATACGTTCCCCGACATCGACATCCTCCTTTCGTACATGGACCCTCTTACATCCGAGTCTGCGGGTCGCGCGAGCGACAACCTGAAACTCACGTGGGACAAAGAACCTGATCTGGGCAAGCTGGCAGCTACATGCGAGCTGAAGTTTGAGTGGGGGTATAGGGATATGATTATCAAGCGATTCAAGACGGTGATCTGGCATGGCGCTGTGCTACGAATCCTACGTCGTGGCGTACTTGAGGTTGAGGGCAAGCGCCAGCTCGTGCCGTCTACCCCAAGTAAGAATGGGAAGTTAAGAGCGGAGGGAACACCGTCGAAGATGATTACAGAGCGCTTTTCATCGCTCAAGATTAATCCTACGGAGGAGGATGACGAAGACGATCGCCTTATTACCAAGATTACGCGCGAGAGGCGGCATGCGTCTACCGACAAGATCTTGGAGTATCGGCTGGAGATTCGGCCGAGGCAGCTGGTACTGCTGGCCGAGTCTGGAATGAGGGGCATCCGGGGCCCGCCTGACGATGACGTATGGGAGGACCTGGAGACTGGGTCGGAGAGCGAGGATGAGGGTGAAGGAGCGAAGAAGAAGACAAAGCAGAAGAAGAAATTGACGCCGGAGGAAAGGTTGGCGGCGGAGCAGAAGGCGGTGATGGTGTGGATGCCAGCGTCAATGGTGAGGATAGCGGAGCCAAGTCTTGTGAGGGAGTTTGAGGAGAAGGAGGAGGCGAAAAGGCTCAAGAAGGCCGGGAAGGCCAGTGCTGCCACGAAGCGTAAGCCCAAGACAAAGACGAAGGATTTGGATTCGGATGAAGACGCGGATTCTCCTTCGAAGGCCAAACCGGCGAAGAAGACTGTGCGGAAAGCTAAGGCGGTGTCCCTTCCCGAGGAGGAGGGGTCTGGCTCCGACGAGTCTGCTTCGAAACGCGCGCCCAAGGCTCCATCGAAGAAAGTTGTACGCAAGGCGAAGACGGTGGCTGAAGATGCCAAATCCAAGTCCCCTCCTGAGAAAGCCAAGGCCAGGTCGATGGAGCCCTTTCCAGAACTCTCGTCCCTGTCTTCGGATGATGATGAACTCCCGACGTTCTTGCTCCCCAAGGCGGCCGCCTCAAAAGGGAAGGCTGGTGTCCCAGACCCCTTTGGCACCGAAGTCAAGTCTGCTGTGCGGGATCTCACCAAGGGGAAAGGCAAGGCCATGGCTGGGACGGGTAACTCGCAGACGAATCTCAGCACTTTCTTCCCGCTGGAGAAGGCCATTGCGCGCAGCAAGAGTAACGCCACCGTGTCTGCGCCTGTGGCAAATGCTCCGGAAGCCCATTCTGCCGAAGATACTGCTGCTCTGTCGGCGCCGTCGCAGTCTCAGCGAGCAAGGTCGTCACCGAGAAAACGGGCGGAAGACGAGGAAGAAGAGGACCGGCAGGTGCTCAAGACGCCGTCCAAGAATCGACGACGGGGGAAGACTAAAACGTCGATCCCCGCTTATGTCGACGTTTCGGATACGGAGAACGAGCGTATCCCCCTGCATCGGCGTTGGCATCGCGAGCACGCGGTGATCAGCCTCTTCCCCGGGCGAAACACGCAATGACTTCGTCGGACGACGATGAACGCGCTTCGCGCATCAACAAGTCTCCGCGCAAGTCTGCACACCATGCCTCACCCCGGGACAAGCCCACTGCTTTACGGGCGCTTTCTCCGACGCCGAACCCGACTCGCGTGCCAGTGGCAGCTGAGATCCCGGTCATTGACATTTCCAGCGACTCGGATGCCCCGCCGCCACCGACAAAGCGACCGGGGAAGGTTACTATCCGCAAGGCGGTTTTGCGGCCTACGAATTTTACGAACGATATCATTGATCTAACCGATTGAATTACTCATCTCATTTGTATCCATCTATCTACATAGAATACGCCTCCTTGGATTTCTTTTCCCTTTCAAATTTATGGATGCTGGACGAGACCAAGTTGAAGACGGGACCAAACTCAACCGTTTTGGCAATCAGCCAAACTTCAAAGACACCCCTTCCTTATATGGACGATGAGTCGCAATCGCCGCGGCCGAAATGGGTGCCTGTTGCTCTGGTATATACCGCCCACTTCACCCACCCTCCGTACTGAAAACACGCCGTACATAGCTTGCAACTGGGACGGTCCTGATCGCTGCGCCGCTAGTCTACCTCTGGAGGATCGGAAAGCCAAGTCGTATCAGTTTGCGCGCTGCCGGTGCTGTTCCGCCTCCACCGCGCCGTGCAGGGGTGCTCTCGTCAGCTTCGACCTCGTCACCATTTACTTTCCAGACGCCGACCGTTACAACAACAAAAGAGAGCGCGCCGCCGAGTGCACCCGACTGGGACGATGATGCGGACTGGGGCGTGCCCGCTGCGCCGCTAGACCCGAACGACAAGTTCAATGGGGTTCTACATAGTTTCAAGGCGTTTGGCACCGCTACGCTCATCGTCTTCTCGCTCTCGTTTGGTGGAGTGTGGGGACTGTGTAGGTACTTGGACGTGGATAATGTGCGTCTGTACTTTGTTGTTTCTAAGGGCAAGATTGACTGGCTACAACAAATAGGCGGAAGATTTCGGTGCAGAGATGCGGAAGGCTGTTATGGACCGGATGCCGTTGCTTGCGCTGCGGATGCGCAACTCTCTCGCTGGGCCGGGGGCCGAGTCTACGTTGGACAAGAACGGGCCGCGTGCTGCTTGGACGGGGGAAGGTGCGGAGGAGCGACTGTCGGATGCATTTCAACAGGGTGGGCTTGGTGCGTGGGCGGACGCCGCCGCACGGGAAATGCAGGAGGAAGCGAGAGCTGAGATGGAGAAGCGGGAAAAACTCAGCAAGTCAAACTGAATGAAAAATGCAGATCGCAGTGTCGCATCTGAAGTATAGTAGATACACTCGGAGTACTTGTAGATTGACAACTGGTAGATGGTGGACGTGAGGCCCTCGCGGGCGACGTGGAAGTGAAAACTTTGCGCGGACGTGAATCAGTGACGAATCTGACGATCGCGCTTTCGTTGCACTGATTGTATTTCTGGAGTGCCGGCTAGGTCCCTAGCATCTTAGCTGATTTTCTGAGGCCACTGGCTAGCTCGCTTGTGATGGGGTCTCCACAGTATGGAGGCCAGAACATATGTGGATTCGAGGAGTCATTGTGGATGTAGTCATCGGTGCCGTTGTTTTATTGTGTTTTGTGTGGCGGAGTTTGAATATCTGTTGGTTGCGCCCGACGCTGACCACCGTGTCTCTGCCCAGCCTTTATCACCGTCGTCCTCGTCCGAGCGCGTCTCAGACCACTTCCCCTATCTGTTGCCTTCATTGACAGCACTTTTCCTCCTCCTCACCCCACATTTCTGCCTCCTTCCCGCCTTTGCTTTCATATCTATAACCCACAAAATTACCCTCAAATCCACACAAAACTTATTGGAACTCGGCATATATCTTCCCTACACGCTAATACATCCCTTCAACCGTTTTTCGCATCTTCTCTGGTCGTTTTTCGGCCCTTTTGATTTCGATTTGCCCCACACCCTCTCCCGCCTGCTGTCTCTGGTTTCCGCAACATGCTCGGTCACCAGTTCGCCCATTCTGCGGCCCCCATCCGCAAAGTAAAAGAAGTGCAGTTTGGCATTCTCTCGCCGGAAGAAATCGTGCGTGTTGGCGTCTCGCGGTGGAGTCGCTTTTAAAGCCTTTTACAGAAAGCATACTCCGTAGCCAAGATAGAGCATCCGGAAGTCATGGACGAGAGTACCCATAAGCCCAAGATTGGCGGCCTGATGGATCCGCGCATGGGCACCATTGACCGGAACTTCAAGTGTCAAACTTGCGGCGAGGGCATGTCCGAATGTCCCGGTCACTTTGGCCACATCGAACTCGCGCGTCCCGTGTTCCATCCAGGTGAGTATCGTCTGCTCATCGATGTCGTCTATTGACCATTCCCAGGCTTCATCTTGAAGGTTAAGAAGATATTGGAGTGCATATGCATAAATTGTGGGAAATTGAAAGCGGACATCGTGAGTCGCGTCTCCTTTCCTCTACTCGTTTCGCACCCCCACCATCCAATTTCTGGGGGCTCTCTCCACATCGTGGTGAACCCCAAACCCGCACCACGTCAGTTTCTCGAAAATCGAGGCGTTCCGCTACCCATGGAATGTCGGCGCGCGTTTTCGGTCGCTTGATCGCCGCGTCGATAGCCTGGTGCTGGCCGGACACGTGGTTGCGCGGTGAAAAGGGGGCCGAACGAGCAGTGCGAAAAACATGCACGCCGCACCTTGTGTGCTTCTTGCGATTGATCGTCCGCCCTCTGCTGTAACGCAGCGTGAGAGGCGTGTCTGGTCTGCACTGTCACTCGATGTGTACCCCCTTTGTTGCTCGGATTTCGTGTGGATCTCTTTGTCGTTAGAAACACACGCTGACGTCTTTGCCCCCATATCTTTTTCTAAACTCTTGAACGACGTCCTTGTATTTATGCACGTAAGTCCGATCCCAATTTCGCGGACAAGATTCGCCACATTCGCGATCCGAAAAGTCGCATGGCTGTCGTCTGGGCGCACTGCAAAACCAAAATGGTGTGCGAACCAGATGATCCCAAAGACGAAAACGCGGATGCGGACGGCGAGGAGCCCAAGAAGGGTCACGGCGGATGTGGTTACGTGCAGCCGCTGATCAGGAAAGAAGCTCTCAAGCTCTTCGCGCAGTACAAGAAGCCGAAGGATGATGACGACGTGGGCGACACATTTGCTTTCTCTGGGTTGCAGCTGACAAACGTTTTGTTGCAGGAGATGAAGTCGATGCAGCCCGAGAAGCGGCTCTTCAGCCCGTCTGACATCTACACGACTTTCAAAAAGATGTCCGATTCGGATCTCACGTTACTTGGGCTTTCAGACGAGTATGCGCGCCCTGAATGGATGATACTCACCGTTATGCCTGTTCCCCACCGCCTGTCCGTCCCAGTATCGCCGTCGACGGTGGCGCCATGCGCAGCGAGGACGACTTGACGTTCAAGCTTGGTGACATCATTAAGGCGTCGGCCAATGTGCGGAGATGTGAAAACGAGGGCACGCCAGCCCATGTTATCACCGAGTTTGAGCAACTTCTCCAGGTCTGTCTGTTATCTGCACCCTTGACTCGCGTTAATAATGCTCGGCCAGTTTCATGTTGCGACATACATGGACAACGACATTGCTGGGATCCCGCAGGCGCTGCAAAAGTCGGGACGTCCGGTCAAGTCGATTCGCGCTCGGTTAAAAGGAAAGGAGGGCCGTCTGCGCGGCAACTTGATGGGCAAGCGGGTCGACTTCTCCGCACGAACTGTAATTACCGGAGATCCGAATCTGGAGCTCGATGAGGTTGGCGTGCCTCGTAGCATCGCGATGAATCTAACGTATCCGGAACGAGGTAGATGGATCTACTGCTGACTCGCTTTCGCGAATACTCAATCTTTAATCAGTGACGCCGTATAATATCAGCTACCTCCAGGAGCTTGTTCGTAACGGTCCTACCAACTACCCTGGTGCTCGCTATGTTGTCCGGGATACTGGAGAGCGTATCGATCTACGGTACAACAAGCGTGCGGACGCGTTCCTCCAGTATGGGTGGATTGTTGAGAGGCATCTCAAGGACGGCGAGTGAGTCTGCTTTCAACATTCATTTTTCGCCCCGAAGTTTATCGTTCGATAGCTTTGTTTTGTTCAATCGTCAACCCAGTTTGCACAAAATGAGTATGATGAGTCATCGAGTGAAGCTTATGCCCTACTCCAGTGAGTAACTGGTCCCCTGGTGTTTTCCGTCATCTCATGCCCTTCAGCTTTCCGTTTGAATCTTTCCGTGTATGTCATGGAGAGTGTGCGGGCAACTGCGATCCTCATCATTTTCTAGAACCCCGCCTTATAATGCCGACTTCGACGGTGACGAGATGAACATGCAGTAAGTCACGCTGAGGCGAGTTTATTGCCGATTCTCATGAGTTGCTAGCGTGCCGCAGAGTGAGGAAACTCGAGCTGAGCTCAGCCAGATTGCATGGGTTCCTCGACAGGTATGCGAGGCGCTTTCTTCATGTCTCATAGCTCAACTTGCCTAGATCATCTCGCCGCAAGCTAATAAGCCTGTGATGGGTATCGTACAAGACACACTCTGCGGCATCCGCAAGTTCACCTTGCGCGACACGTTTTTGGACTGGAATCAGGTGCAAAACATCCTCCTTTGGGTTCCGGAGTGGGACGGCTCGGTTCCGATCCCTGCTATCATTAAGCCCAAGCCGCTGTGGACAGGCAAACAAATTCTCAGTCTCGTCATTCCTCGCGGAATCAACATCAGCAAGAGCTCCGAGGAAAAGAACATGAACAAGCACATGCCGGTCTTCGACGACGGGATGATGATCGAGAACGGGGAGATTCTCTATGGAGTCGTGAAAAAGGACACCGTCGGCGCGGCGCAGGGCGGTCTTGTCCATGTAGTTTTTCGAGAGAAGGGTCCCGAGGCGACTCGGCAGCTTTTCACTGGACTTCAGATGGTCGTCAACTTCTGGTTGTTCCACAACGGCTTCAGCATCGGTATCGGCGACACCATCGCCGACAAAGGCACCATGTCCTTCATCACGAAAAAGATCGCGGACTGTAAGGTCAACGTCGCCGGGATTATTGACGACGCTACCCATGATCGGCTCAAAGCGAACCCGGGTATGACGATCCGGGAGTCGTTCGAGAGTTTGGTCGAGCGTCAGCTCAACATTGCTCGTGACGATTCTGGTCAGTACGCGCAGAAGAACTTGAAGGAGGACAACAACGTCAAGCAGATGGTGGTCGCCGGCTCTAAGGGTTCTTTCATCAACATCTCGCAGATGTCGGTTTGCGTGGGCCAGCAGAGTGTGGAGGGACGTCGTATCCCATTCGGCTTCCGGCATCGGACGCTTCCTCATTTTACCAAGGACGACTTCAGTCCCGAGGCACGCGGATTCGTGGAGAACTCGTACCTGCGCGGTTTGACTCCGCAGGAGTTCTTCTTCCACGCCATGGCTGGGCGTGAAGGTCTTATCGACACTGCGATCAAGACCGCCGAGACGGGTTACATTCAGCGGCGATTGGTCAAGGCGCTCGAGGACGTCATGGTGTGCTACGATGGCACGGTGCGAAATTCGTTGGGCGATCTTATTCAGTTCGTCTATGGGGAAGACGGCATGGACGGCGCGTTCATCGAGAAGCAGTCTCTTGACACGTACGCTCTAAACGACGCAGAATTCAAGCACAGTTATCGCGTCGATGTCACGGACGAGAAGGGCGGCTTTGTTCCAGGTGTGCTACAGGTCGGGATGGACGATAGCTCGTTAGAGCTGCAGGCCAAGTTGGACGAAGAATATAACCAACTCGTCGAGGATCGCAGGCTTTTGCGCACGTTCATATTCCCCCGAGCCGGCCCAACCACAAATTTCTACCTCCCCGTGAACCTGATGCGTATCGTCCAGAACGCGAAACAAATCTTCCATATCGATCACAGGAAACCGAGCGATCTCGAGCCCGCATATATCGTCGATGCCGTAAGGGAACTCGGCGAGCGGCTCATCGTTGTGCGCGGGGATGATCATCTAAGTCGAGAGGCTCAACAGGACGCTGTGTTGCGGTTCCGGATGCAGCTCCGTGGTACATTCGCCACCAGACGGGTGCTGGAAAAACATCATCTCAATCGGGAGGCGTTTGATTGGATTATGGGTGAAGTCGAGTCGAAGTTCAATCAGGCGGTTGCAAATCCGGGCGAGATGTGTGGTACGCTTGCAGCGCAGTCCATCGGAGAGCCTGCCACTCAGATGACGCTCAACACTTTCCATTATGCTGGTGTGTCCAGCAAGAATGTTACCCTTGGTGTTCCTCGTTTGAAGGAAATCATCAACGTCGCCACCAACATCAAGACCCCGTCCTTGACTGTATACCTCAACCCCGACGTCTCGAACGATTCCTCGCGCGCTCAGCTCGTTGCCCATGAGCTTGAATACACGTCGCTACGGACCGTTACTTCGGCTGTCGAGATCTGGTACGACCCTGATCCGAGTTCGACTCTCATCGAGGAGGATGTCGGGTTTGTGGAGGATTTCTTCGCCATTCCGGATGAGGATGTTGAGTCCAAACTCCATCTCCAGTCTCCGTGGTTACTACGTCTTGAGCTCAATCGGACCAAGATGGTCGGCAAACTCACCATGCACTACGTCGCCAGCCGGATTGCAGAGAGTTTCAAGACGGATTTGTTCGTCATCTGGAGCGAGGATAACTCCGATAAACTCATCATCCGTTGTCGAGTTTTGGGTGGTGGAGACAAGGACGACGATGGTAGCGCGATCGAGGAGGACATATTTCTTCGCCAACTCGAAAACACGATGCTCAATTCTGTCAGTCTGCGCGGTGTCAAAGATATCCGCAAAGTCTTCCTGCTACAGCACGACAAGGTCGTGTACGAGGACGACGGCAGCATCAATGTCCGAAGGAAGGAGGAATGGGTGTTGGAGACAGACGGGATCAATTTGAAAACCGTCATGTGCATCGACGGCGTGGATTACAAGCGCACGTATTCGAACAGCTGCGTCGAGATCTTCAACGTGCTCGGTATCGAAGCCGCCCGCGCTGCGATCCTGAAGGAGCTCCGTGGCGTCATCGAATTCGATGGTTCATATGTCAACTACCGACATCTAGCCCTGTTGTGTGATTTGATGACCCATCGGGGGTCGCTTATGGCGATCACCCGCCACGGAATCAATCGCGCGGACACTGGGCGCTGATGAGATGCTCTTTCGAGGAGACTGTGGAAATCCTCATGGAGGCGGCGGCGGTCGGCGAGAAGGACGACTGTCATGGTGTGGCGGAGAACGTCATGTTTGGGCAGATGGCACCGATGGGGACCGGCGCATTCGAGGTTGCTTTGGACATTGACATGCTGAAGGACGCCATTGTCGATCACCGACTCCCTGTCCAGTCCATGCTAGCGGCTCAAACTGACGGTGGCATGACGCCCGGCCAAGTTGCAATGACTCCGTATGACACCAACTCCCCGGCATGGCAAGACGGCGTTTTCAAGGGAGAGCAGGCATCTTTCTCGCCACTAGCGGCCAATGGAAGCGACGACGGCCCTAACTTCACTAGCTTCCAGCCTGGGTGGGGCCAGACGCCGATGGGTGCTGGTGGCATGTCACCCGCGGGTCCTCAGTACAGCCCCAGCTCGCCCAACATGTATTCGCCCACATCGCCGGGTTATGTTCCACAATCGCCCTTCGGGGGAGCAACGTCGCCTTTCGGAACTTCGCCGTATGCGACGTCGCCGTTCTACGACCGTTCGCGTGGCGGGGCTACGTCGCCAACCTACTCTCCCACGTCGCCGATGATTTTGACGTCGCCGGGTTATTCACCAGCGAGTCCGCGTTACTCTCCGACGTCTCCGTCGTTCTCTCCGACTTCTCCGCGATACAGCCCTCAATCGCCTTCGTTCAGCCCCACTTCACCACGATATTCGCCGACGAGTCCTTCGTTCAGTCCGGCGTCACCGCGGTGTATGTTCCTCTTACCTTTCCGTCCTGATCCTCGCTCAATGCCCCTCTCTAACAGATTCTCCGAGCAAGTCGCTTACCTTCTTCGAGCTTTCTGATACTAACTACTACTTCCTTCTCTCCATTTGCAAAACAGCTTGTGAGTCATATCTTCTTCTGTATTTTCTTTGCACTCAATTCATCCTCTCAAGCCCCGCTCAGCACTCGCCGACGTCGCCGAAGTATTCCCCGACTTCGCCATGGCTTCACCCTCCTCTCCAAAATACTGTGGGTTTTACCGTCACATTTCATTACCGTAGCTCACGACACCCTCCAGCCCCGACTTCACCGACTTACTCTCCTGCTTGTGAGTTCCCCCTTCTCTGTGCTGATCATAGCTCACAATCAAATGCTTCGTTATCAAAGCACCTGCGTATTGTAAGCCGCATCCATCGTTTGTCTCACGTTCGACCACTGATTCTTCCTAGCTCCGGCTTCGCCTGCATATAGTCCAACATCGCCGTCGTGGTCGCCGTCGAGTCCAGCGCAGACCCCGGCGAACGGGACGGCACGGAGCCACTCGTACCAGTCGTCGCCTTCATGGGATTGAAAGGATGGGATTTTGTTGTACTGCGTCTCATGTTTTCGGTGCTTTTCCATGCGTCATTTTTATGGCGAGGCCTTTATATCTAGCCTCTTTACAACCATCATCCTGTAGATTAGCATTCCCTCAATTATCGAGCTAGATATTATGGCCTTTAGACTGCGTGAATCGAGGCACTACGATCAGTAACGGTCCTGCACGTGGGTACTACTTACTTAGTAGAGTCTGTTGCTTGAAGCCGCCCCTTCTTATCTTGGCGAACATTTTTCGGCCTCCTCTGCTGGTCTTCTATTCCCTGCTCCTAGGCCTCGGCCCTCAAGCAGGCCACACCATGGCTCGTGTTGCGGTCTATCGTGGTCCCGCATCCGAGTCCCAATCCAGCTTCGAAGGGGCAGATAACGACCTACTTATAACGACACGTAGAGAAACAGAATCGGACGCCTATCTCTTGGGTCGTGGGTGGAGCGTACCTCGCGCGGGACCTTGCCCTTAATTTGCTGAATCTGAAGCTTAATCTTCTTCATCTGCTCGCACAATCGCGCAGATGACCGACCATGGTCACCGTCGAGGATCACGCGCACGCGATATCGGCCCCGAGATTGCTTCTGAGCTCTGCGGTACCGTCGAGACTCGAGACCTCGCATGGTCCTGGACCGCCGGGCCGACTGAAGTGCGGGCCGCTTTCTCCTTGTGAAACATCTCTCTGCTCAATATTCACTGCTCGCACCACTGTCGCGAGGAAGTGGCTCGAACCGGTCGCACTCAGCGTCGAGCAAAATCTCAGAAAAACCCCACTTTTCGAGTCCGAGTCCTGACTCCTCGGATGGCTTCATGATATCTAGTAAATGCATCCAATCCGAGTTCGCTTCTCTGTGGAGTGCTCGGCAAATACCTATGGTCATGGGCTCAACGTTCAACGTTCGACTCTGAAGTTCTTGCGAGGCGACAGTATGATATTAATAACAAAGGTCGTCTTATCCGTACAGGAGACCTATATAATGCGTCGACATACTTCGAGGCGCTGTCAACCCAAGATGTCACTGACATTCAGGTTCCTTCGCCTAGTCTCCTGTGTTTCCCTCATATGGGCTACCAGCGGGCAAAATATTACATCGCGTGCGTTGCTCGCCCAGACATTGCACCCTATCATATGAATGCCTGGTAGTTGCGCCGAAAAAGTACCTGTCTATTCCTCTGGGCGGTATCAGGCCGACTGGCTGGTTGCTTGACCAGGTACACTGCAATTACTGTCAGACAAAAAGCGCAGATTGGTCACGTTTCGAGTAGCTCATGGTTCAGACCAACGGACTGGCAGGACATGAGCACGAGTTTTACGACTAGTTCGTGCGCAGGTTTTGAGCTGTGGACATAGATCCTAACTCAGGCATTCAGTGTCGCCCAAACTGATTGGACCGGTGGAGACTCTTACTACTCAGACCTCGAGGAAGGTCAGTTCCTGTCTGTTCCCTCGATAAGATCAAGTCTAATCAGATTTAATTTCATGCAGCGGGCAGCTACTGGTTTGTGAGTTAAATCTCTTTTCTTTGGCCACATGTTTTCACATTTGTTTTCCCAAGAACGCCATGGTACCGAACGGTGTTTTGGCCAACAATTCTGCGATCAATGCTAAAACGGCCGAATTCTTATCGTATGTTATAAGCCACCAGGATTCCACGGGATGGTTTGGACCGGAAGTTGGCACTACCAAGGTTTCATACTCGTCTGGACCCATACTTCTTGTCTGACACTTACGGTATTAGCCACGCTATCTCTGGGGAAGGTTCGTGCTCAGCATGCCGAGACGCTTGTGCTTGCTCATGCGGTCGTAGATACCCTTTCATGTTCGGTGTAAGTCCAGCGGATTCAGGCAGTCACAGCCCCGTCGATTACATGAACTCAGGCCATCCAAATGGTTGAATTCAACCCGTCGCTCACAAACGAAGTGGTTACCTCCCTGTACAAGTTTGTCAATCTGGCCAATGCCATGTTGAGGAGTAATAACACAGGTAAGCTCGAGTGTTCTCTGCTAGCCGTGAGCTGGAAGGAAGAGTTGCAGGAGTGGAAGCATGGACAGCCACACGCTGGTTCGTGTCCGTGCTGTCACACGCCCGACTTTCTGACCAATATCTTGAACAGGGAGGATTTTGTCATCACTTTGCAATGGTAGGAATTGAGCCGCTTTACTTTCCCGCGAATGACGGCTGTCTTGACAGGCTGTACGACAATCATCCGCAAGGGGCGGAAAGCCAGGCCCTTCTCATCGACACAATGGAGAGACTCAAATACACCGGTGTTCCGTGGGAGCTGGGTATGTTCTTTCAGCTATTGCTATCCGCAGTATCTCAGATGTACTGTAGTCTTCATGAAGGAGGTGAGTTGCTTGTCGTTGGATCTGCAATTTGTCAAGCGTATCATAGTATTTCCCAACAACTGCAGGTATGATTTCAAAAATTTTACTCAAATGTCGCTGAGCTAGCCTCATAGTGGAGGATCTACCCAATCCTTTCAATTTACCCTTGACCGTAAATCATTGCAAAAATTCCGATGCATTGTACTGATTTCTTACAGTGGCATGGAGTCAATATGGCGGAGGGTTTGAAGGCATTACCGGCCACTTATCGGTTCACACATAATCAGTCGGGTAGTCTAAGATGAATTGCGTCTCGACCTGCGCTAATTTACTTCCACAGATCTCGATGTCTCGAGTGCTGGTTGGGATCTTTTGTTCCAGTACCATGGAAGACCCAGCGGAATCTACGCTGCCGACGAATATCTGGCAGGCCTACAAGCCATTAGAGGGTACGCGCTAATGAAAATGAAACTATCAGGCGACTCAAATATCTTGCAGGACTGAATTATGTTTGGTCGTGGTAGGTCCTCTGCGACATCTTCAGTTCCTGCGGCTTGATTACACTTGCCTAGGAAACGATGTTCTCGGGCTCGTACCTTTACCAGATAATCGGTGATCCCAAATTCCCTGACCGCGTGAGCACTGCTTTCGTATTTGTGATACGCCGCGTTGATGGAAGTAGGTCGAGCGCATAGCGTACAATGCGCTCCCCGGAACTCTCACCGGAAGTAAGCTTCCATTTGTGCCATCATCTTTTCAATGCTCATTTCCATTTGTAGACATGTGGTCTAGGTGTGCAAATCATCTATGCTAGTTGTCCTCTCTGAGTCAACCGAATTGGACCTGTTAGGCAATATCTCCAACAGCAAAATCAAATCTTTGCCGGAAACATGTCTACTAATCCTTTCCCTCTCGATGGCCCCTATTCCAATGTCTTTGGTCTCCAACCAAACTACCCGTTAGTGTGTCGACGGTGCATTTCCGGTTGTCTGAAGTTTAATAGGTGCTGTACCGTGAATCATCCTCAGGGCTGGCCGAAGTTTATCACAAAGTGCGTGGTCGTGGCACCTCTCGTATGACAACCTCCGAATCGTTCGTCAGCGCTTTCGTCACAACTCCGGACATGCATTCGCTTGTGCACCTATACCTTGGACCTTTCTCCACTTCGGTTACTTTGGCTTCTGGTAGGCTCTTGGTATTATCGAGGATGGATGTCCTTAGTCCAAACATACTTCAGGCAACGCTGTGACGGCAAATGTCGCAACGTGAACCTTTACTTTTCTCTTCTGCTTGCCGCAAATGACGGTGTTCTATCAGGTTGTATCCGTTCAGCGACACCATGACCACTACCATCACAGCCAAGGCGCCGTTTACCTACTACGTTCGCATCCCGAGTTGGGTCGTTGGCGGGACCATTGCCATTAATAACGCGGCCGCAAAGCCCGTCGCTCCTGTGAACGGACTGCAGGCAGTTTCTGTGGGTGCAGGGACGACTAAATTCGTGCTCGATTTGCCCGCGCCAATTACTCTAGGTTCGCGCTCTCTTTTGCGGATGTGCATCTGCTGACCATGGATAGAAAATCGACCTGAGGGAGCCATTGCCGTGCACCGCGGGCCTTTGCATTACGCCTTCGACAGTATGCATCAAATTTTTCTACACCATCGAATGGCGCTGACCATGTACTCCAGTCCCTCGTTCACAGAAAGTCTTGGCGACAAACGCACAGCAGCCTCTGGCTCAGGACCTGGAATTTGACGCGACTGCCAATTGGCAGTACGCAATCGACCCGGCGACGCTCAAATTCTCCTCGTCACCACCCGCATCGGGAATGCTCCCCTCTCCGATCTTTGACTCGGGATTGACGCCGCTGAAGATCACGGCCGAAGCGTGTCTTATCGACTGGGCTATTGCCGCACCCACGTTCGCCGCGTCTCCGCCGACGAACCCGGCGTGCACTGGTCCGTCTGAGACCATCACTTTGACGCCGTACGGAGTGAGTACTTGTTTGGATTGCGGTACTCATCTCTGATGAGGACCAAACAGGCAACCAAACTCCGCATCAGCGAGTTCCCCGTTTTCAACTCCACAGCTTGACTCGATCCTGTCCCTGTATTTGAGCTACTTATTGTGAATGCAATGTGAATCTAAAGATGAGAGAACTGTTTCGGTCACTTGGAACAATATTCGTCCGCATGGTCACTGACTTGCACTCTGAGATCTGCGAACGCGTGATTTGCCCAACCGCGCTCACGAGACCACCCGTGCTTCGTCCTGACGACATCTTCAGTTCAAAACCTGGATTCAAAGATCTTTCTGATTCGTAACGCATGCTATGCCCGTCATGCGAAGGTGTCTCGTGGCTCCTTTATAACTGCATACTACTTGGTTCGGGTACTACACGTTGAACTTGAACCCATAGTAATGTCACTCAAATTCAGCCTCCTTCCGAACTTGTCTGGGGCACTCGTTTGCCTTTCTCTCGTATGTGGGACTGCCGGGCAAACGCCGCGTGCGTTTCGTATCGTACTAAATTGATCCTCCTGTTCACCTGAATTCCCAGTGGCGCCAAAAAAGTATCTCTCGATCCCCTTGGGTGATATCAGGCCCAGTGGATGGTTGCTTGGTACATTTTCCGGTCAAATGTGGGCTCATTGACCTGAACTCCTCTTGCAAAAGACCAGGTACATTGCCGTTGTACGGCCTATGCGAGATCTGAAACGGTTGGGTAGCTCTTGGTCCAGACCAACGGATTGGCAGGACATGAGCATGAGTTCTATGACTAGTTCGTCCATCATCTCGAAAAGTCCTGACTTAGTTGACAAGTTCCTAGTGTGTCGCAAACTGACTGGACTGGTGGAGACTCTTTCTACTCTACTGCTGAAGAAGGTAAGTCGGAGTCCATTTAAGATCGTTGATCTTACGGTGATTGTGTCGACAGCGGGCAGTTATTGGTTTGTAAGTTTGCGAACGGTTATTCGTCCTTCCTCAGTATCTTCAACTTTTTGACAAGAATGGCATGGTTCCGAACGGTATTCTCACCAACAACTCTGAGATTAACGCCAAAACATCGGCCTTCTTATCTTATGTCCTGGATCATCAAGAGTCAACAGGCTGGTTCGGTCCGGAAGTTGGAAATACGAAGGTGGATACGTTCCTTTTTTCACGGCATCTTTCTGCTCAACAGGTTCGTAGCCACGCTATTTCTGGGGAAGGTCCGTAATGCCTTGTCAATCAATAGCCAGTTGAATCCTTAGAGGACTTGAAGATACCCTTTCATGTTCGGGGCGAGTGATTCCAGTCTGTCAAACACCGACTCTGAACTTGATATCTCCAGGCCATCCAAATGGTAGAGTACAACTCTTCGCTCACCGATCAAGTGGTTACCTCGCTGTACAAATTCGTGGGCCTCGCCAATTCGATGCTACGAGCCAATAATACAGGTGAGTGAGCCTCTCTCCGCTTGTCGAAATACAAATCGGAAGGATGGCAGGAGTGGATGAGTGGAGTGCTGCACGCTGGTCAGTGCTAAGCTTCGATCCATACGACCATTGTACAACGCTTGGGCAGGGAAGATTTTGTGATCACTTTGCAGTGGTAATACGGTAGATTTTGAACCTAAACGATAGTATCTCATACTCCGACAGGCTATACGAGAATCATCCAAATGGGACAGAAAGCCAAGCTCTCCTTCTGGATACCATGCAGAGATTGAGATCGGGCGGGATTGCGTGGGAACAGGTACCTCTAGTATTATATTCCTTGCTGCGCTGCGTTGACACGGAACACAGGTGTTTGAAGAGCAGGTAAGTCGTTGCATACCTCTGAACATACTTGTATGTCACCCCTGAATATTTCAGTATTTCCCGAAGACTGCAGGTATGTGGCCATATAATCAACTGACCTCGATCTCACTGTCCTCAAGTTGAGAACCTACCTAATCCCTTTAATAATGCTTTGACGGCAAGCATCAAGCCGCGATATCGGCCATTTTCGTGATCATTGACTCCGAGTTCATTGCAGTGGCACGGCGTCAACGTGGCGGAGGCTCTCAAGGCATTGCCGGCCGCTTATCGGTTTTCGCATAATCATCGGGTACTAGCCGTTCTTCTTTTCACATTTTCGACACACTAGATCTCATCGTCATATTTCCAGACCTCGACAGTGCGGCGACCGGATGGGACCTGCTTTTCAAGTACCACGGGCGTCCGAGTGGGATCTATGGAGCCGACGAATACCTTGCCGGCCCTGACGCATACAGAGGTATGTTGATTATCGTGGAAAATGGTGAATTGATGAGTTTCCGCAGGACCGAGCTGTGTGTGGTTGTCGTTAGTTATCCTTTTCCAATCCTTTCATCGTCCGATCACATTTTTATCCTAGGAAGCTATGTTTTCGGGTTCGTATCTTTATCAGGTAATTGGGGATCCCAAGTATGCCGACCAGGTAAGTGCTTCTAGTATAGTGCTGCGTACAGGACTCATGTGCATCAGGTTGAGAAAATGGCATACAATGCACTTCCTGCGACTTTGACTGGGAGTAGGGAATCGGCGCTTCAGATTGCTTATTTTTATCTTATATTGCCAGATATGTGGTCAAGGTGTGCTACAGTGTATTTTTCTGCGTTACTTGCTGTTCATTTATTCGGACCCTAGACAGTATCTTCAGCAGCAGAATCAAATCTTCGCTGGTAACATGGGAACAGATCCATTCCCAACTGACGGCTCATATTCTAACGTCTTTGGAACTCGAACCGAACTACCCGTGGGTACTGTGTTATTTTTCGAGCTGCCATTCGAAACTTTCCTCAGCTGCTGCACCGTAATCACCCTCAGGGTTGGCCAAAATTCATTACGAAGTGAGTAATGACTGTACATTCAGAGAATAGCAGTCTTCAAACAGTGGCTAGTGCCTTTGTCACTACTCCGACATGCTCTCGCTTGTACATTTGTACCTTGGACCTTTTTCCACTTCGGTCACTTTGGCTTCCGGTGAGCGTCTTGCTCTACTGAGGATCGGTTCTTTTATACTGCCATGTTTGAGGCAACACTGTGACGGCAAATGTTGCGACGTGAGCCTTTGCACCGTTTTATGCCGACCATCTGACCAGAATCTTGCAGGCTGTATCCTTTCAGTGATACCATAACCACTACTGTCACAGCCAAAGCCGCATTTAATTACTTTGTCCGCATCCCGAGCTGGGTGGTTGGCGGGACGATTGCCATCAATGGTGCGGCCCCGACGCCCGTTGCTCCGGTGAACGGACTGCAGGAGGTCGCTGTGTGTGCTGGGACGACTACATTTGTGCTCCAATTGTCGGCACCTATCACTACAGGTGAGGATTTTTGGTTAACTATTAGTCTATACGAAACTAAGCGGATCGGCAAGAATCTCGTCCTGCAGGAGCAATCGCAGTACACAGAGGTCCCTTGCATTACGCATTTGACAGTATGGCCTATGTATTTTTGTATGGCTTTAAGACG
Source organism: Panellus pusillus (assembly GCA_013387415.1). Lineage (NCBI taxonomy): Eukaryota > Fungi > Basidiomycota > Agaricomycetes > Agaricales > Mycenaceae > Panellus > Panellus pusillus. The sequence continues at coordinate 66,189 of QVIE01000522.1, forward strand.
TTACAACATATCCCAGTTCCTCGCACACAGAAAGTTTTGGCAACGAACGCGGACCAGCCTTTGGCCCACATCAGCATTTTGACATTTTGATTGCCACCTTTTTGCCTTGTGACCTTGATCGACAAGCTCGCAAGGTCGAAGCACCGAGAAACTGTGCTGAAAAAATGTGAGATGTACATAGAAAAATAACCAAGAGGCATAAAAACATCCCTCATACATTTGCTTGAGTGTCCATTGAGCATAGAATTTGATAAATGTCAGAAAACATGAAAATGATGCCACCTTTCTGGCTCGAACGCCCGACCTTGTCATTTCGAAGACATAGTTTTGCGGCCTTGCAACCTTGCAACGATTTGGCTGGGGTTTGTGACCTTGAGGGACCTTGTACAAGGTCACAAGTCAAATGTCAAAAGTCTGATGCAGGACCTCGAGTTTGACGCAGCCGCCAACTGGCAATACGCAATCGATCCATCGACTTTCGAATTTTCTTCTTCGTTTCCTGAGTCTGCCGGGATACTTCCGTCACCCATCTTTGACTCCGGGTTGACACCACTCAATATTACCGTCACAGCCTGTCTCATTGACTGGGCTATTGCCGCCCCCACGTTTGCTGCCTCCCCGCCTACGAACCCGGCGTGCGTTGGATCGCCCATGAACATCACTCTCACGCCATTTGGGGTACGTATATACCGGAGGAGTGTTTTACAGGTACTTACTGACGACCGACTCGGACAGGCTACCAAGCTCCGTATCAGCGAGTTCCCTGTTTTCAACTCCACTTCCTAAGTAGCTTCATTATGCCTGTTCGCAACTTGTCCGACAATTTTTGAATGTATAACAATTTGGATTTTACCCTGAGCCTGATTTTTCAATGGTGCCAGCTCAGCCTATATCAATCGACTATCATTGATACTAGCGGCTGTCTAGGAGAGACTAAGTACAGCTCAGCGGGATTCAAAAATTGATGTACGCAACTCACGGAGAGGTTTTCCGTGTCGAATGCTCCTCAACATCCCGTAGCATTTCTTTGAGTCACATCTAAGCAGAAATTTAAAGAACAAGCAAGTTGGACGTTCGCGTGTTGCTTTGAAGTTTGTCCTTGTCACGGTCTGTTCCGCTGTTTCGGGCCTGCTCTCGATTCACCGACTGCTCCCCAATCTTTCACATCCCGAACTGTGCAAAATCCGCACTGCACATTACAGAAGGTGGGGGTAGCTGAGGTTCAGGCGATTTTTGAACGTAGCTGACCCACTTTCTAGCCAACGTTAAATAAGTGAACACTGTCTCGTTCTAGTCTCTCCGACGGCGGAGGATTGTTCGAGTGTTCTGTCAGTGCATGCTATAATTCAGCCGCCCTTCCTTTGATTGAACCTCCGACTCAATGTTCTGTGGAACCACCCAGTTTTCCTGCGCGTCGAATATTATGGTGCAATCACAATATGGAGCGGATTCCGGTCATCCTCCATCCACGCACCACCAGGTGTGCAATTTGAATCACCCTGTTCTTATATCTTTCCTGACATAGACTGTGCTACTCACTGCGACTACTAATCCCAGACACTCCAAGTTATATCGGTCTGCCCTACGCCACCGGATCTGTCGCCAGTTTCATCGTATATCCCGCCAGCTCCGGTCGTCCATCTTCCAGATCCAGAGGGCAAGCAAATCAACAGAAAGTCGTTACCAATTTCGCCTCCGTTGACCCCGCCACGCCTCTGCAGGCAAGGTGTTGGACTGGAAGAAGTCGACGTTTGTTACCAAACGCCGGGCAACGACGCTGGCTGTATGCATCCTTTGGACACATGGTAGCGTCTTTTAATTGACGGTGCCGGGATTTCCAACGGAGAATCTTTTAGTTTGAAGCCTATCGTTCGAACGATGAGTCCCGGAGAATTTCGGAACAGCGGGCCGGATGATGTCGGCGACCTCCCGGATCAACGCACTGGCGATGCCAGCATCGGCACGTTCTACATCCCTCCGCCTTTGAAGCCTCCACAACAGCTCGGTGATGTGTTTGACAACGAGCTAAGGCCCTCTCCCACAAATGGCGCTCTTATTGCGGATGCTTTGCGCTCTGCAGTAATCTCACGACTTGGCAGAGATACAACAACCTCCGTGGAATCTGTGCTGATGGAGAACCTCGCAAGTGCATTGCCTCCTGAGGAAACGCCCTCCAAGACGCAAGAGCAACTAGTCCATTGCGTTTTTCGCAGCGGCTCAATCCTTTGTGCAACGATCCGTTTCAGGCAGCCAAGCCGTGGTTATCCGCCCGTCTCGACAGAAGGCACTCTGCTTTCAGCGAGAAACAGGTATCTCTGCAATCCGAGTATCAGGCCCTTCATGACCGCTGGAGACAACATTGTTACTCTCTCACTCAGCAGGCCAAGCATCTCGCTTCGGAGAATGCTTCGGTCTCTACGCGGGAGGCCCGAGCGAACCGGCGAGCTGCGTTTCGTTGGGGCTACATTCAGTCCAATTTTGAGGCGCTCGATCCCATTCGACTGTCTTTTCGGAACGTCGCGACTATCCCTGACATGGAAAGTGTCACGGGCCGGCTGCGGTACACGTTCGACGATACCAACTACCTGGTCGAAAATCCGAGTGCATATTACACTCTGTCCACAGGCATACATGACTGGACGGATGCTGAGAAGAAGCTGCTTTTGGAGAAGTACGCCGCCACTCCGAAGCAGTTTGGTATTATTTCCGAGTTCTTGCCCAACAAGACGTCTTCGCAATGTATTGAATATTATTACCTACACAAGAAAAAACTCGTCAACTTTCGGCGGGCCGTGACTCAACTTAGCCCCAAGAAACGGAGGTCAGGACGAGAAACGACGGTGAGGAAGAGGGGTAATGGCTTGCTTGTGGATATTCGCGAGCACGACGCACTAGTCAGCGGGGATTTTGATTGTGATTCCGGACCGTCGACGCCGCGGCTGCGGCGAGGGCGGGCAGCTGCTCGCCGCAATGTCAAGTTGGAAAACTCGAACACGGCTACGCCGTCTCCGCAGCCAACAAGTGCACGTTTGAAGCGCCGTCGAACTCTGAATGAGGACCCGGTTGGTGTACTATGCTTGTATATTTCCTTCGCTCAATGGTAGAATAGGATTACACCCCGAAGACCAGGGCAAAACGATGCCGTAAATCTAACTCAGGCGCTAAAGCAATTGCTGATACCGGGGGCTATGAAAGTGTTTCCCAGTTTCGGAGACGTTGTGGTGAAGGCCTCGCCGCAAGACGGAGGCAACGACGTCTTCATTCCGAGTGTGACAGTGTTGTCTCCTTCGCATTCGGACTGTGTGAACTCTGCTTGCATTCCTGTCAGTCCGATCCATTCATCTCTTGTTAAATGCCCCTTTTGCTGATTGTGCTTCCTTCTAGAAAATTGAAGTCGATGCGGAGTCACCGTTAGGGCAGCAAGATCTAGAGGCATCAGAAACTTCGTCCTCCTCTCAGGATGCACCTGCAATTGTGGCAGTCTAGGTCGAGCTTGCACATCCCCATGAGGATCGGTTTTGGTCAACTTCTAACTTCTGGTTCAGTTGACGTTGCGCAGGGCGGTACTACGTACGCAATTCACTGTTTATACCAACTCTTCCATTCCAATTCGCGTCGAATCGGGACCCGTGTTCTTGTTCATCGTATCTGCCACCATGGACAGGCTAGTATCATTATGGCTGCCTAGACGAATTGAATAGTCCCTTCCTGGATGTAAGTACAGGTAAGTACCCAGGCCGTGCTAAGGATTTGATGCATGGAGTCATCGCTGATTCGCTATAAGCGGATCCAGGCCGGAAATCATCGGCCCAGGCTGCACTATTTCGGAGCAAGCCTGTCTCCGTGCCGGCAAGCCTGTTCAATGTTCCGAACGGACCGGACCTGAGGCCTGAGGCAGCAGCGAGGCTGCACCGTGACGGGGGAACCTACAGGCTGAGCCGCTGAGGGCCAGGCATAGTTAAACTTACAGTACTTACTTCATCAGGATGTCACGTGCACTGCTCGATCAGCGCACCGAATCTGAATCAACTTGACAACACCGACTCGGAATCATCCGTGCCCATCACCACCGTGACGCACGTTCACAACTCCTTACATCTGCAGTCATTTCCAGCCCGCGCAGATGCACCTAATGCTATTCACATTTCAAATTTTATACCTCTTCGGTGGAATCCTGGTTTGGAGGGCTCGGGATTAAGTAGATGCCGATGTCCACGGTTTGAGGAAACGGTGCGTCCATTAGCAACGTCGTCCTTCCTTGCGGGATTCAGTGCGGCTACTACAGGGTCTATTTCTCACTCTTTGAGCACCATCTACTTTCGCCTCTCGCTCGCTCTCGCATGCGGACGTCGACGAGGGCTTCATGTTCTCCCCATTCATGCTGTCTACCTGCCTCGACATTCGTCGGACCCTTCTTGGGATTCCTGCCTGGCATGATCTATGTTTTCCGTTATTCATGGCCTCGCCGGCACTGTCACTAATGACGGGCTCCCTTCGAAATAGGTTCGTCTGGCCTCCACCTCATGCATCTTCAGACCCCTTCTGACGCGTTTGATCGTCTCTCAGGGTGCGGACTACTGCTCTCTTACTATTTGCGCAGGGGTTTGTGTTGTGTGCTCGCAAGTGTCAAAAATCTCACCACCCTCATTACCCACGTCGCCCGTCCACACCGCAGACCCAACAGCATCTCGCGCA
>QVIE01000743.1:0-26761 GCA_013387415.1 Panellus pusillus
TAGGGGGATCCAGGTGCCAGCGGCGGCGTTGTACCGGTCGATGGCGTTGCGCACTGCCTTGGAGCGTGCTTGTAGGGCTTTGGCAATATGCGTGCGCATCTTGTAGCCTATTGGATGGTCAGCTTTGCAAGGGAATAATGAATGAAAACGTCACATACCTGTTTGAGACCGATTCATCTTCGTCAACTCGAAGATGCGCTCTACGATCAGGAGCTCCAGCGAGTTGAGGGCGACGTCATAAGTACGCCGCTTCATGGCCTTCAGGGTTTCGGCCCACCTCGGCGACGACTCCGTCCACGGCTCCGTGATCTCGAGCAGGCGCTCCAGTTCCCGCACGCTCTCCCGATCGCGATCCACCCTCTCCTTTGCATGCCGCCTCGCCACGTCCTCCTTTCGAACCCCTGGCACATACTCTCCGTCATCTCCTCGCGCACGTCTTGCCACCCCGAGCAGTTCGTTGTGTTTCGCGCTGTCATCTCCTTGTCAGTAGAGCACACAAGGGATGGAAACAAAGCACGTACACGCTCTCCCGTAAGGTGGTAAGCTTTCGCACGTACTCCAGTTCAAGTGTCTCGACACTTGATTTGGATGCCGCCTTGAGGCCGAGGAGGTAGGCCTTCTCCTCCTCGAGCCATTCGTGGAAACGGTCCGTACTGTCCACCTTCTCCCGCCGCATCCAGTCTCGCAGTGCCGGCTCCATCTTGAGTATATCGAGAGCCTGCCGGTAGTTCGTGCAAAGGAATTTGCCTTTAACAGAAGTGAGCCAGACGCGCACGCAGATGGGCACCAGCACTTACTGAGATTTGCATAAGTCTCGACGCTGTCAATCTGTTTTGCGAAGGTGCTGATTTCTTGCTGCCGGTGAAAGCGGCTGGCATACCGGCAAGACCGCGCGAGACCGTTCGAACGCGAGAAGTAGCGCTCGCAGCCTTCGAGGTCTTCCAAACCCAGCCCCTTCACGTACGTCGCGAGGAAGTTCAGCTGGCACAGCCGGTTGTGCGCGTGGCCATGGAACGAGCCTACGAGGCACTTGAGGTTTTGTGCCCTTGCCTGCGGCCCCAGCTCGCTGTTGTTCACGGTGGTGCCGAAATGACACGCGACGTCGTACCCGATGCCGACGTTCAAGCCGAAGGTGTCGAGGAGCGTCTTGACGACGGCCAGCGGGTATTTAGCTCTACAATGTCCAGTGTTAGTGTAATCGTGCGCTTGAATTCCCTTGACTTACAACTCCCCACTCCGTATCATATCCGCGATGACGAGCACGAACCCGTGACGGCACAGGGCAAGAAAGATGCCCGTCTCGTCAAAGATTCCCCACATTTTAGACGTAACGTCGTTTATCATGTTTTTCCAACGGTCGGCGCAGGGGTTATCCTCATCCTAGATGTAGCCGTCAGAAACAGCATAGAATTAAAGCAATCAATCATCACGCACCGCGTTTGCCTCCGTAGGCAGGATTTGCGCCAGCCGGGCCTTTGCCCACTCCTCCACCCTCTCCCTCGAAAGAAAATACCCATCTCCGGCGTCCCGGTTGTCCACGCGTTCCCTCGAGGCGCCTAATGCCGGCTCAGCCCAATCCCCGTCATCGTCTACCTTCGAACGTCGGAGGACTCGTTTCAACGAGTCGTTGCCGTCCATCGTCGCGAGCATGTCGAATACCAGCTTGTCCTCCCCCTCCAGCTTATACGTGCACGCAGGGCAAGCGTGTTTCAGCCGCCAAGACGCATCCCGTCCCAGCGCGTTCATCACACGCGCGTCCGTCTGCCGACGAATTTCAAGATATACGTCGTACGCGATTGAAAATTGCTGCCTAAGATAAGGCGCGAATTCCACCTTCCATAACATGAGTGAAACGTAGGCACGACAGCACAAGAATACACGTACTCCGTGTTGGTCGCAAAGCGCCCTTACGTATGCTTGGATTGCCAGTTGCGGGCATCGTGCGTGCAGATTTCGATACGCCTCCAGGACACGCATGGTGAAGGCGGCGTGGGGCCTGTAGGGTGCGCACGGGACCAGGCCCAGCGCTACGAGATGCGCCGCGCCCGCGTCGGCGCGCATTTCGACCTTGATGTCCACCTGCCTCGTCTCTGCGAGAGATGTTAGTTATCCGCAACAGCGCCAAACGCCCAACGTACCGAACATGTCCACCACCCTAATCTCGTACACCTCCTCCACTGCAGGAGCATCTCCCGGCCTCATCTCCACGCCCACGTCTTCCCATTCTTCGTTCTGTGGCTGACCTCGCAGCTCGCGCTCGGCACACCAACGGATGTAGGCGTCCGTCATGCCTGTCATCAGCGACTTGAAGGCCAGGTTACGTCTTTCTGTTTCATCCGTCCGAATTCGCCAGTCGTATCGTCTACAGAACAGAAAAAAGGTCATAGGTTAGCCAGCTCCAAACCGCTGATGAGTACGTACTTGGGCCTGGATTCTGCACGAACCTCGCTCACCAAGGCGTCCTCCAGCGCAGCAAATTCCCCCCCGCCGTGACTGATGTCCAGCCGTTCGGAGCCGTCCAACACGCCATCCAGCATGGAGACGGGCGCAGAGACTTCCTCGGACTCTTCGTTAGCCATGTTCTGCAGGTGAGTAAGCGTCGCTCGGTCGTTGGAGTCCATTGCTACACCCACGTCAGGCTCACATATCGGAAAAAAAGAAGAAAAAAACACTCGCCTTGGAGTCGAGCTCTCATCTCCTCTCTCTGGCGAGTGCGTTGTTCCTCGATCGCCCGAGGTCCCAGAGATCGGCTTTGGTATACGGGCAGTTCGTTGGGCTTGTGGCGTCGGGTACCCCCCATGCGAAGTCTGCTGGATGACGCCAGATGACGCCTTACTCTTGCGCACGCCAGAGGATCGGTTCTGATTCATGGTCAGATCAATGTTTGGCGCAACAACAGCGCGCACGCGTCTTCCACCTGACCAAACGATACAAGAACGCGCACATGCTTCATCACATGATTGCCACAGCCAGACACCAGCGGCCATGTCAGGTACGTGTCTCCATCATGTATTTCCTTCCTTTTTCTTCTGTGAGGCACGCTATAAACCGGAGAGCAAGAGATCCGCCCTTGGAACTCCCAAGCTCGCGTCAGCCTCTGCCTTACTGTCTTTTACTTTTTATTTCATCCACCGTGTTTCACCGATCACTGACACCACTGCAGCAGGTCGGCGCACTCTGCGGTCGGGCAAGGAGTACTCCGCCTTCGACCTGGCTCTCGAACGCGCTGTCACCACGCCGGCCTTCGATTTCGACACTGGGCAACGCATCAGAGACATCCTGCACGAGCAGGCCCACGGCGCTCTTGAAGACGACCTCGACGACCTCGACGACCTCGTGGAAATCACGGCAAATGTCACCATCGAAGACAGCGCGGCGACCCCCTCTTTCACGCCCACCATCAGCCCATCGGCGCCCCGGCGCGTCTCAGCCGCGCAGAATGACAAAAGGAAGTCAAAGGTCCGACGGGCGAAGGAACGCGACTCGGCACGGGTTTGCGTCCGCCAATCCCGCCCTCTTGCCCGTTCGTCTTGGTTCATGGGAGACAGTTCAAATTCCACACAACAGCTGCCTCAGGGTGTACGATCTGCCATCAGCACCCTGAGCTGGTAGTTTCAGCTTGTCATAAGTCGAGTCCCTTCCCTCGGCGATCCGAGTGGCGACTTGCCGTCGCACCAGCCTAGGCCACACGTGCGCAATCATGTCCCTCATACTAGTACCGTAACTGAATTCCCTTAGGAGGCGTCTCACCTCCATGCACCGACCCCAAATTTTGAAATTAATGACACCGAGCCGTTGTCGATCCCTGACTGCGTTATCACTGCCAGATTCGTCGGGGTGCACGCACTTCTTCATCCCTTCACCACAACTTTTGCAACCCTAGCCCGGCGGTGAACGCAGAGCTTGCGTTAATGTCACCGTGGTGATTCGACCCCTTGTTCTCCGATATTGGTTAATTGAATATGCCGCTCTCCCACCTTCGGCTCTCTTCCATCGCCTCATGAAAATTTGAAACCTTGTTGTGTGTACGTCCCTGAATTTAATCACAGATCCGTGCCTCGTCCATTTCTAACCTTGTCCGACCACCCCTTTCCTCAGCTTCAATCGACTTTCATCCCAGTATAGCTAGTCGAACCCAGCATCGTCAACTCCCAGTTTGCCGACTATCATCGTTCGCATTACGCATAGCATTGGATACGTCACACCTCAACGAGGCCTCCAGGTGTAAGAGACCCCCGGTCACTGGACTTACACTCGGTGCCGCCTTTTGCCAACGTCCACCTTTTTGTTCTTTGCTGATCCCGATTTGCAGTCCGCCTCCGCCTATCATGCAGAAGAACAATTCTCGACATGCCGAAACAACTGACTCATCAGCAAATTTACAAATCCTCTCCGCCCAGCTTCTCTGTACTTTCAACTTTTCCGACATCTTTTCCGACCCCTACTTTCTGAATGGTTCTGGGCTTTTTTCACTTTCATGTCTTATCGTCTTCCGCATCTTTTCCACCTCACATTTCCTAAATAGTATCGCCGAACACTGTCCATTCGCTGCAATACATCTCGTAATGTGATACAAAGGGAACATATCTCTCCTCATGATTGCGCCACGGAGAGAGCAAGGACCGAGATTCACTCAAAAGCGTACGTGCGAAACGCTCCAATGCCGCGCAGCCGCACTCGTATGCTCGACAATCATCTCTTGAGAAAGAACGACTACGCGCGACGAGTCGACCGCCGTCCGCCTATACGCTCACTCGGCCATAAGAAAACGACCCAGTGGACGATGTGCCATTGTGAATCAAGTTCAGAGCAGATATTCTTCATGGTCGCGGGCTCCGGTGCCGCCCACTGTAGGGGTTGACGTCCGCAATACCCGCGCGAGACATAGTATACGCATGCTAGCTGCCCAGTCAACTCAGGGAAGGCCCAGAGCCAGAGGTACAGAAACCGACATCGCGTCGTCTTCGTCGTCCGCCCACTCAGATATATACACTCTCCGACACAACCAGTCCGAGATGGCTGATAGAAAAAAGACAAAAGACTCCTTCATGACTATGCGTGGCTATATTTAATGGGGCGGTATGTACTGAGCAACTGAGTACTGAAATGAGAAGCGGTAGGGGGATCCTGGCAAGCCAGCGCCGGCTCATGGCCATGCATGCGTTTGCATGTATTACTACTTGATGATTTAATTGCACTGCGAAGAGAAGGATGTTAGCATGCGTACGGTGGAGGGGGGAGGAGGGATAAGAAAAGAAAAGGCGTGGGACGGCGGGGAAGGGTGAGGTCTCGAGTAGGGAAGGAGGGAGAGCAGGCTGGACGGGAGGAATAAAGGGGGAGGGTAAGACGAGGGGAACCCAGCAGAACAAGGTGGGAAAACCGAAGGAGGCGGGATGATAATCGAAGGGGATACGATAGAAGCGGGATAGAGTGGATAAACGCGAACAGTGGAGATGGGGTAGAATGACATGAGGATCGAGTGCGGAGGGAGGGGCCACGACAAGGGGAGGCGGGATAGGAAGTTGCGACATGAAAGGGTAGTAAGTAGAAAGAGCAAGGGGTGAATTGAAGGATTCAAGGTGCTCGCGGCGGGGAGAAGTGTCAGAAGGGTAGGGGAATGGCATGCGACGTAGGCGGGGGCGAGGGCAGAGATAAAAGGCAAGGTATGGCACAGGGACGTGGTAGGGCGGGGATAAAGTACAGTACGGGTAAGGGAGGCAGGACAAGCGACGACCGGGGGGAATGGATTATAAGCAGAAGGTGACGTATGACGTGGGTACAACGACGCAGGGAAATATGGCAGAGTACAGCGAGATGAGATGTAGCAGCAAAGCCGGGCGAGAGAGGAGTGGGGGAGTGCGCACGGAGGAGATAGACAGGAAGTGCATGAACGAGTCAAGAGCGGTAAATGGAAGAGAAGGAGGAGGAAGGGAGCAGATGGTGGAAAGAGGGATGCGGGGTGTATAGAAGCAAGAGAAAGCAGACAAAAGGACAGGGAGGAGGGCAGTCAAAAGGCAGACTGACTGTAGACTCACCACACCGCCCATATCCTGGCTCTTCGTGTTCATAATAAGCGCAACGATAAGCCCGTACAGCCCGAGCACTTCCGCAAAAATGAGGATGAGAATCTACGAGTTCCGTCAGGATCTTGAGAGGCAGAGGTAGGAAGACGAGAGACGACGCACCATGCCGACGAACAAACGGGGCTGCTGCGCAGTGCCACGCACGCCCGCGTCGCCGACGATACCGATGGCGAAGCCCGCGGCGAGACCCGCGAGGCCGACGGCCAGACCGGCACCGAGTTGGACGAAGCCCTGGGCGAGGGACATGTCGACAGCCACTGAAAAAGACAAGTGCGTGAGATGGGAAGGTTGAGCGGCTGCCAGAGGACGTACGGTCAGAAGCAATAAGGACCGAGACGACGAGGCCATAAATCTTCAGAGAGTACGTCAGCGATGAACGGATGAAGCACAGTTGCTGCGCTTGGTCAAGGCGCAGCCACGCAGACCACGGTGCGCAGCGCTAACGCTGGCACAAGTTCGGTCCACAATACCGCTTGCCAGGCACTGCACTCAGACGAGACGTCCGAAAGGAATGGAGGGCAAATAGGATTCGAAGAACTCACAGCAATGATACCCGCCATGATGACGGGGACGACGCACTTCATCATCTGGTCTGGACGCAAGACGGACATAGCTGCAATACCAACGCCAGACTTTGCGGTGCCGTAGCTGAGGCATTTCAATCAGCGCAAGGACGAGGACAAGAGGCAGAAAAGGCAAGCGAACCTGGCTCCTATACCTGTGAATTTCGGTCAGAAGGGTTCCAGAATCGCGTAAAAGATGGAACGGAACCCACAGGTGAAGACAATGGCGCTGGTGCAGCCCTACAAAGAGACGAACACTGGTCAGTATTCATTCATTATTGACTCCTTCCTGGCGGATGTACCGAGGGGTAGGAGGCGGACGAAAAGTGAACAGACCATGGCGCTGAAGAAGGGGGCGTATACTGGACAGAAGTCGGTCGACATTTTCAACGATTGGAGGGTTCAGGACGAGTGCAAAGGTGGAAGGCGGACGGCGACAACGACGTGGTTCGGTAGCCTTGAAAGGAAATACCAACAAACAAATACGCCGCCAGCTTGAGGACTGCGGGTTTACCTTTCCTCACACAAAAAATCCTCCTTGAAATCGCAATTCTGCGCCTTCAATAAGCTGACGCCGTACTGGACCAGGCTAATCCCCGTGACTTGTAAGGCTGACCCCCCAGGCCTCTTTACGCCTAGAAATTACTACTTGGCCAACGTGCGCAGTCACGACTCACTAGTTATGGTACGAACATGAGACCGGAAGGCAACTCACTGGTTCAACCCTGGACTTGAATCAGGTCTAATGCCCGAAGGGATCATCCCGTCGTCCTCCATAGCTCCTGTTGCATCCGATGACGACTAATGGCTCTGTCCAATCAAGGTCTCCCGACCTTGGCGATCTTCCTCTCTCATATGCTCCGTCATCTATTAGTATTTGGTTTCCTTGGCTCCGAATTCCTTCACCGTTGGAAGATAATCAATAATCTCGAAGGTTACTCGAAGTCCTCCACTTCACTCTGGATTTTTCACTCAGTCCATCGCCTATCGCTCATCACGCTACACGAATAAACACCCGTCTTGGTCGCGTTCCGGTCCAGCCTTGCAAATACATGGAGGCGCCAAAATTCCACTCGATGAATCGCATCAACTCTTGGGACCGGATGAGCGACCTGCACCGGCTCTCGTTGACACTTTGCTCTCTCTACTCTCTTTCTTGCTCTTTCATACGCGAGCTTGTTGAATGTAGCAACCAATGAAGATACCACATCTTGCGATCCGCCAAGAAGATAGCGGATGTTCAAGATAACCGAATGGATGGATCTGTCTCAATGCAAGTAGGCACATTCGTCTAGACATATTGAATTCTGCTGGATCTTCTCCCTCATAGAGCGTGCAGACCAAATTTTCGGCGAAAACATCGATTTGAGAATGGTGACGTCCACTTTCAGTCTTTTGCTCGTTCTTCCACTCATGACGCTTCGAAGTATTCAACAGTTCCGTGGGGGTGTAGGTTCTTGATCTGTTTTTCTGTTTTTTTTTGTGGAACATTTCGGCCGGATGTAGGTTCGTGTTTGTTACTTTCGTGGCAATCCGTTTCCTCACCCGACTTTAGAGGGGGCGAGCCAACACTGTTCACTTTCTCCCTCATTAGGTTGAGATCTCGGGGTCAAACCTGGCCAGACGAAGAACGAACTGCCCGAGGAAACGTGCATTCGCACTCGTGCCCGTTCTCTGCGGCACGCCGTGTGAGGTTGCAGTGTCCTCGTTGAATTGGTAGGTCCAATGTTTCCATCGGACTTTCCTCTTCGGCTCGGCCAACACCCACTGAAAACCCGGCCTCTCGGAACCAGTCTTCAGGGAGGTTAGCCTTTTTCGTCTCAAAGTGTCTTACGCCACCTCTTCTTGACTATGTTTCTGTCTAACGCTTTCTTTCCATATTTTTTCGAGTTGGTATGTGCGCAATCCATCTCCAATCTATTGCTCACTGCTCCCAAGCATCGATTACTGATCTGTGCATCCGAGGCCGGCGGCTTTTCACATATAACCTTTTCACATCTCGACTTCCGTACAAGGTGGGCGGACTAGTACATCAAGACTCGATGCAGACGCGTCGTCCCTGGGTCTCCTTGGTTGCCGCACAGGTCATTATTTGTCGGTGTTGGTAGCGGCGCTGTTCCCGTTTTCGATGGCCACGCAGCCCACGCTAGCTAAGTCCCAAACTTGCAACTGCCCCTGCACTTGACACTGGGTAAGTATATCTTGCATTGACTTTGTTACTCCAGTGTTCACATGCTCCTTTCTGTCCATGCCCCGAAATATTTAGGTTCTTGATCTGTTACTCCTCTTCCCTTCTCGATGCGCGTGTGGATTCTGGTCTCGAGGACGGCACGCCGGCATACCTGTATTTGCGGTGTCCGTTGATCATCTCCGCAGCTTCATGTTATCTTGTATGTGAACTTCGTCAACGTTGAAGTGTTCACCATCCCAATAGGTTCAAACGATCTGGGAAGATGTAGCTCTGTGTTCTTTTCTTCTTGATGGGCGTTTTGGATTTGATCGTGAGTGGCGAAATTATCACCCTTTGTCCGCCGGTTTCCTCTGACTATCCCTCCGATTGAATTGAATTTGTGTCAACGAGAATAGAGGGCGAAGAGCGAAGAAGAGAAGATGTTCGCAATCCGGTTAGAATGTATACGTTATCGTAAGTAAACAGATGCCCTATGTTGTAAATTTCCTGGATTTATATACTACAGCGTGGTGTATGTGGAATATTTTACAAAAGACCAGGAAATTATCAGCCGGCATAGAATGAACACGATACTAGAAAGTTTGCGCTGAGGACGGCGAGTCAGAACATGGTCAAAACCCCGAATTCTCAACACTGACGTTTGAAAGTGTCTTTCTGCGTCGCCTCTTGTCCCCAAACGTGGTATGTGGCCTGCAAACGAAGACTAGAACCTAGTGGCATTATCTCAACGGTGCGATCCCTGATCGCCTGTGATCGGCACCGAGGTCCGGCAGATCGGAACAGCGACTTTCAATCACGGTTAGTTCTATGTACCTTTCACACAGATAATTAGGAAGACCTTGAGGCGCGGCATGCCGATGTTATTTTACGGGGATACGCATGAGTCGTGCGCGTGAGATGGTGTGCTGTTCAGCTGAAATGCCGGATGCCAATCTTGCCAATTGTTCAACTGCTCAGTGGCAGTTGGCTCGGACTCCGACCCCGACGGGGAAATGGAAATAATATTACCTCTGCGCAGAAGGCAGTAAGTTTGCTCTTAGAGATTGCATGATAATTAGAGGTGCATGCAAACCCAGACTCTAAGTACAGAGCCGGAATTAGACATCCTCCGATAAGTCTATATAGACTTAGTTAACGGCAACCGCGTAGTGTCCTTAAGCTCAGCCGATAAGTATGCTTACAGGCCTGCGTCTGTTTACCGCCGTATTGCGCCGTGAGATTCTCATTTATTCTTGCTACTCCCTTGCGACTCTACACATTACGTCTCATGAATTAAATAATGATTGAAAGTTTAGCGAAGCAAGGCAAAGTACTATAGTACTACTGGCCTTCGGCTTGCTGACAGCCTTAGCGGCCGTGAATTTCAACAAGGCTTTATTTTCCACACAACTGTCCTCGGAGGTATGCACTGGTTTAGAAATTACTGCAACGGTAGCGGCGTTCGTCATTCGGACCGTCTATCCTATCCTATTTCTGACTTGTTTGTTCGACACGGGCAGGCACGATCCTCTTTAAGGCCACACACAATTGATCATAACTTACTTGTTCAAGATGACAAAGTACAACTGAACACTCCTCCCGGAATGAATGGCTCCGGATCTGAAGAAGCAGTCCGTGTCCAGAAGCCAACTTGTAATTCCCATGGCAAAACGGTGTCCATCCAACCTTTACCGGAACCGTACTTCCAGGATTTACCCCTTAGTTGCCAAATCACTATGCAACTTACAGTCATTGATATCCTCGGCTTAACCGTGCAGACACCGACGCTTCTGTAGAGTCGGGTCGTGCTCTCATCCTCCAACCATGATGCTTAGCACTCGTTTCTTTAGTCACCGACGTCCGTACCTCTCACTTGCAACTATTTTGGCGACGGGCCACATTGCGCAGTGCGCCGTTTCCGTAAACCCCGCCTTCGCAGTGTCGTAGTGAACGAGAAGTTGATTGAAGTCCAGAATGTTTGCTTTTCTGTCGCAAAAATAAAAGTTCGATGTTATGATATCCGTTCGCAGGAAGACTGTGTCAGAGGCAGCATTCACAGATCAGGAGATACCTTACTTGGAATGGGGGCGAGAAGACATGATGCTTGACTAGTTAGTAGAAAGCAAGCCGATGGGGGAACGCCTATAGTTCACGGGGGTTCACAGGCTCACGTTTTCCGACCTTGGCGACGACGATCGTTGTAATCGGAGCTGATTTCGATCAAATGTGCGAAAAGAATGTCAACGAACGACCTTCGAAATTCACAAGGCACCTGCCATTGTCAAAATGTTTGATTGAAGACCCCATTCGGGCCCATTGAGCATTGTTTCCCGAGATATCTGATGTAGCCGAACAGCAAGTCCCCCAAAGTCCCACTCTTTGCGAGAGGCTAGAGCGACCGGCGGAGATCGTTCATGGGTAGCTAACCTGCCTTGTTCACTGGATTAATTGGCAGCTGTGTATTATGATACGCATCTGGGAGCACTTGTGATTAGTATGGGGGCCGAAAAGGGATAATCGCGCACCGTTTATGTTCATACTAATGCAATCGGAGGAAGGAAAGCGAGAATGGCGACAACCACGGGGAGCTGCATCTTTCTTCATTCGTGAAGAGTTGCGATGAAACTTGAAGAATCCCAAAAATGAGAATCTGTTGGAAGTTACACGAACATGCCGGCAACGCTGGACTGAACGTTTCGCGTAGACATAGGTAGACATCCATCCGGATGAGCACACACAAAAAGAATCATCTCGGGAGAAGGAGTAGGAGCTCTACGCGGCTGAGATACAGACGAGACAAGTACTGGCTGATGTTTGGCAACCGCGAAAGGTCTGTTTCCTTATCTGTATCATGTCCGAGCAGACGCCCGTGGTAGCGCGGTGTCAAAACCGATTTCCGATGACCAGAGATTATCTTTGTGCGGCGAGACAGCTGTGGTAATAGGGTGGGTAAACGGGGATGAATCAGCCAGTCTGGCTATTATCAGGGCTGAGAGTGGTACTCAGAACATGCCTCCGCCTTGAGGTGTGTGAGGGCGGGGTCCTCAGATCATGATCATCGCACTACGCCCACGGACTGGGATAGCAATGACCAGGTCCGCCGCCGGCCTCTGCGCACGCAATGTCAGCCTAGGCTCAATGCAGATACCGCTTAATACATATCTAGGCTTCGAACCTGCTTCGCGCGCCTCGAGTTTTGCCTCGCAGCTATCGGTTCCGTTATTCGAACGTTCCTCCAGGCTGTCGAGACCGCGGCCACCCTGCTTTGATGTATATTTTCGCCCCCGCCTGCCTGCTGGTCCTGCCCGGAGTGAGTCAAGCCGTGCGGTAGTGAAACCATCATCTTACGTTCCCGTGCGACATTGCATGGGCTCCACATGGCACAAGCTGGAAGCACTAGCACAGACTAGCACAGTAGGCGAGCGCAAAGGCGGCTGAAACGCATCAGTAGTAGGCGCCCGCCGCCGCCATCATCGGCGGCTTCCCTGATCGGTTTCTAAACACGGAGTATTGCAGTTTTGAAAACGACGGCAATCGGGCGAAAGCCGCACAAGGATCATTCCGAGCTTTATTGTCAGTGATGATTCGCGTAAGGTGTATGATACCGGCATATGAGTCGTCGTGTTTCGCAAAAACTTCGCGGTAGCAGTTGCACTAACGTACCATCTTCCCTCTTGTGTTCACCCCTGAGCCTGAGATGTCCTTTGTCCACATCTCAAAAACCGCAACCGGGACCTGCTCCCCACACTCTGATTTTCTTTGTCCGTCTTTTCTAGATCCTTAGACGTCCCTTTCATCTTCTTGTGTATAATGTCTCGCGCCCCACACCCCCCTGGCTGCTTATGCTCCAACTGCCACCTCTCCTCGAAGCTCTTCCCCCGCGGACCCAACGACCGTATAATTCTCCCCGCCATCCGCCCCACGCGTGCGTCGCCGACAAAAACCGCGTTTTCTCACTGCTGACACGGCAGATCAGCCGGCATGCACGATCCTCGGACCGAGCAAGCGCCCAAAAGCCCCATGGGCAATGACCGCGCACGGATGGCGCCCCCGCGGCCGCAATCGACCGCCCCAGGCGAGTACAGACCGCGCCATCACGCGCCACCCCCTATGCCGCCCTTGCCCACTTCGCCCCGTGGCGGCTACGGGTTCGAGTCAAGTAGCGCACAACGTACGTCCCACTGTACCCCACCGATCAATGAAAATATTGAGATGATGACGCAGCACATCATCCTTCTGCACACAGGCCACCACCGCCACACGACACCGGATATCGGTTCGCACCGCCCGACCGCCCCGCCAGTGCGATGGCGGGGCGGCGCCGCCATGACTCGCTTCAACAGCCGCCGCAGCCCACGCGGGAAGCGCCTGCGGAGCCCCAGCAGGCCCCCGGGGAAGGGAACATGCGGCTCAAGTGGGTGAAGAAAAAGGAGCGCGTGAGCCACTTCACTCCGCCATCCCAGTACCAAGGGACCAGCTTTAGACAGTACGTGCACGACGGGGTGACGCGCCACTGACACTGCGACGCGTGGATAAGCGCGTTTGCCCGGATGTAGCAACTAAATTACTATCCTAGACGTTGATTATTCTAGACGCATAGAGGCGTGTTTGTATTTTTTTATATCACGAGCTGGATTTGATCCGAGGCGTGCCGAGTGGTGATGGGTTCAAATTAAAATCTCTCCTTCTCGTAAATGAAACCACGATCTGGACCCACAATGTGTACTGAAATCTTCTGGCCCTTCTTCCCTTCGACTTCTGCGCGGACCGAGCGATCTCCCAGACTCCAAGTTACCCGGGCTCTATGCCTTGCTCGTCGTGAGAGAGAGAGAGAAGGTTTGGGGACAAGACGGAATCGAATTGGTCGCCAAAGCTCTCTCGCACGGACCGTGGGGGACCGCGCTCGAGCCGGCTAACGGCGAAGACTACAGGAAAGTAAACTACAGATGGGAAGCGGTAAGGGTAGGGAGAAAAGAAACTCTAGCGAGCTATGTGAGTGTATGTAGGAGATGAGGACACGAGCTGAAAGACCTAGCGAGCTATGTGAGTGTATGTAGGAGATGAGGACACAAGTCTATCTACGGGTACGAGAATGTATATATATTCGAGACAAGAAACAAAGGGATAAAGGGAGTGGCTCGCCTGCATAGACCGTCTTTGACTCGTCAAACACTTCTTCTATGCCTTGCTCGTCGTGAGAGAGAGAGAGAAGGTTGGGGACAAGACGGAATCGAATTGGTCGCCAAAGCTCTCTCGCACGGACCGTGGGGGACCGCGCTCGAGCCAAGGGAGAAAGCAGCGGAGAGCCAGCGGCTCAAGAGACTGCGGGGGGAGCAGCGGCCACATGAAGACGAGCAGAGAGACTGAGGATCCGGTTACGAGGGACATCCAGGTAGAGCTTGTAGGCGTCACTCCGCCAGCGGCCGAGAAGTTGAATCTCGAAATCCGCGTAACCGGCAATGGCGGCGGCGGTCGCGGCCCCACGACGAAAGCTGTGTCCCGAGTAGCCGGAGCTATCCACACCGATATCCGTCAGCCGCGTTTTGAGGCTATGCACAAACTGGGATCGGGTGAGGGGGGAGCCATCGGAGCCTGCAAAAAGTGGCGCAGAACTAGGAAGGGGATGGATCGTAAACAGATGCTTCATAGCCTGAACCGGGCAAGTAATGGAGCCCGGGGCAGCGGCGATGCACACTGTGACCCCGCACGAAACGGATCCGTCTTGGAGGCGGGAATGGTGAGTTCCATAAATTCAGGGGACTCGAGGGAAGGGAAAAATTGGACAGATGCCCGGGAAAGGTGGATGGTGCAGTCAAAGGTGGCGTTGTCCGGGACGGTGAACTCACCACAGCGCAGAAACCCGCCCACGCGAGCTTGGATGCTGCGTCAAAAACTGCGTTGTTGATGTTGGACAAGTCACCGGCACGGCTCGACATCTTCGTCAGAATGTCTAAAGTGATCGGGAGCTTCGGCTGCCGCCCCTGTTACCCTGAAAGCGTTTGATTCCCCGGATGACTCGCTGCAGTGCAACTGAGTTGCATGCATCGAAGGGAAGCCCTTGGTCAACATGGAGGGAACGAACACCGGAGAGGTAACCTTTAATCGTTGTGTGGAGCAAAGGTCGCTCTTTGCTGGCGAGGTGAGCGGTCCAGGCCATGAGTCCAAGCTCTGTTGCGGGAAGGAGCTGGCCCGGGCAGACTGCGTACTGGGGGTTGAGACGAACGAAGTCGAGGAACGATTTCTGGGAGGATGAATAAGTGCGCCGGGTGGAGGAAGCAAGTCCGTGCCAGAGGAAAAACGCGACCTCTCGAGGGAGATGAGCGTGCGACGAATACCATTCATCCGGGACTGTGTTGTTGAGGGTGTGCAATTGAGCTGCGGGGCGAGCTGGAACAGGCGGCTGTACTGAAAACGGGATGCAGCATCAGCAAGCGCGTTCTCGAAGTGGAGAGCCAGACCGCAGAAAAAGTGAAATGTAGGACGGAGGAAAGTAGGATGATCTGCCGCAAGATGGGCATGGCTGGACGAGACCGAGAGGTATCAGATCCTAGCCACTGGACCACCGCCTGATTATCGCAACGAAAGACAACATGAGCGCCACCCCATGTGTCACCCCAGCGCAGGATAGCCTGCAGGATAGCATAAAGCTCCTTGAACTGGATATCGCGGTCGCGAAAACGCCGAGGACAGCGGGAAGAAAACCACTGGTTG
Organism: Panellus pusillus; assembly: GCA_013387415.1. Taxonomy (NCBI): domain Eukaryota; kingdom Fungi; phylum Basidiomycota; class Agaricomycetes; order Agaricales; family Mycenaceae; genus Panellus; species Panellus pusillus. The sequence continues at coordinate 15,528 of QVIE01000743.1, forward strand.
CCGTGGATGCCGCCAAGACCCTTACGCCCGCTCGCGTCGTCTCGACAAAAAGTGTGTGTTGCTCGGGGTTGAGGAGCCGCACGCCGTTCCAGTGAGTGCCCACAGACTCCCACCAACCCAGGTCAGCCCGCACTCCTGCTGGATGTGAAGTTGAGAGAAAGGGGATGTAAACGCCGCAGACAAGTCAAACAGGCGCCTAAGGAAAGCCCGGGAGCGGTAAATGACCTGGGAACAGAACTGAAGGTAACCGACAAGCTCCTCGACCTCCCTCAAGGTGCAAGTACGCTTGTGGCGCCACTCAGACAACAGCTCCCGAAGATAGGCGAGCTTCTCGTGAGGCAACCGAGCTTCCATGGCCTGGGAGTCCAAGTCCAGACCAAGGAATTCGATCTGAAAACAGGGCCAGAGTGTCTTCGCGTCTGAGAAGCACAGCCCCAGCTCACTTCCGAGAGCCAAGATCCACTCGACGGCTGCAAAGGCAGTAGGGGGAGGTGTGCCGGGAGCAAAGGCAAGCCAGAAGTCATCGAGATAGTGGCGCAAGTGTGCCGGGATGTGACGAGAAATGATCCAGTGCAAAGCTTCAGCGAAAAGATTGAAGATGTACGGAGCCGAGCGTAGCCCGAACATGAGGACTAAGGCGTAGTAAAGAGCGCCGGCCCAAGACATGCCCAGAAGATGGTGATCAGCGACTCGCACGGGGATATGGCGAAAAGCATCCTTGAGGTCCAACTTGGCCATCAAGGAACCGCGACCAGAGACACAGAGGTCAGAGACGGCGCGCTCAAACATGTCGTATGTGATTTGAGCTTCAACGTCTGAAATACCGTCGTTGACGGATGAGCCACGCGGCCAAGAAAGATGATTAATCATGCGAAGCTTGCCAGGCTTGCGCTTGCGCTCGACGACACCAAGTGGTGAGGAACGGAAGCGCGGGAGGGGGAAGTAGGAAAGGGCCGGCAGCAGCACCCTTCGAAACAAGGGTGTCCAGCGCCTCGGAGATAAAGCTCCATGGACCTCGGCGGACTTGAGATTCTTGACTGGTGGAACAGAATCAGGCGCGGAAAACCAACGTTGCAACCAAAATCAATTATCTGCAGTAGCGAGGATACAAAAGTCCGGTCGGGGTAGTCCCGTAAATAGTAATCCCAGGCTGCCCGATTCAAAGAGGAGGAGACAGGAGGGGAGCCGTGATTAGGGGGAAGGGGTGCATTACAACGGGATCAGTATTGGGGCGAGGAGGGGGTGGTGGAAGAGGGGGGAAAAGGGAAGAGTGAGGAAGACATGGCGTGTGAGCGAGGTTCCGATGAGAAAAAGCCGGGGAAGAAGTAGTAACCGTAGGTTGGCCCGAGCGAGCGAGCCGAGCAGCAGAGGCGCGAGCTCGACGGCTCGCCCTGCCGATGACCTAGGCAGCGGTGCAACCGGACTCCGGATGGTCCGGCGACTCACACTTCTTGCAAACGTGACGCCGCTTACGCGGGCACGGCGAAGTCTTACAGACCCCGGAATTCCAGTCGAAACAAACCTGCTTCTCAACAGGAGTGGATGTCTTCTTCTTCTCCTTCTTACCACCACCATTCTGCGATGCGGGGGGCGACGACGAGGGCTGAGTAAGGAGGTACGGGAATACGGTGCGGGTGAGAAGTTCTACATCAGACACCGCCCAGCCCGAATAATCGCCGTCTTTCATCTGCCAGAGGCGTGCAGCGTGAAATTCGACGTGATATGCGACGACGGCTCCCCATTCGTAACGCTGATGCAGCTCCGCGAGGTGCGAGACGTAAGCCGACGATGACCGTGTTATGGCAAAAACTTCCCAGGGCTTGCCCGCGGAAGCGGCAAATGCGGCCAAGACCTCGAAGTACTTGGTAAGGGGGCGGAGGAGTGAGTGAAAGGAAGGGAAGTGTTTCAGGGCAAGGGCATGCTCGGCAGCGGGAGCAGCGGCAGGCGGGGCAACAAACTCTTGGCGAGCGGCAAGCGGGGAAAGGAGCCGAGGCAGTTCCAGCGGCGAGAAGGAATGGCTCGCAATGTCCAGGATGACCTTCGGGTCGATGGTGGGGAAAATAGCAGGTAAAGACTTACCACCAAACTGTGCAGTGGCGGCGGAACCCGTGAAAGGTGGCACGACAGGTGGCTGTGGCTGAGACGGCGGGGGCTGTGAAGGTTGCGGTACCTGCTGCATGGCTACCATCACAGCAGATACGATGGCGGCGATGTCCAAGGCCGGCGCCGGGGGCGTAGAGGAGCCACTCGCGTCGGGCATATTGTCGTCGGAAGTCTCAAAGAAGGAGTCGGATAACGGCCCGAATGATGACGGCACACCGGTCGAGGATGCGACGGGTGACGGCGGAGGTGGAGTGGCGGAGCGCGATGGTGAAGGACGGCGCGTGAAACGACCGGAAGAATCCCGAAAAGCCAGTGCAACTGAGCACAGATGATGATAAAAGGTGTCCTCGAAAGAAAAGAAACTCTAGCGAGCTATGTGAGTGTATGTAGGAGATGAGGACACGAGCTGAAAGACCTAGCGAGCTATGTGAGTGTATGTAGGAGATGAGGACACAAGTCTATCTACGGGTACGAGAATGTATATATATTCGAGACAAGAAACAAAGGGATAAAGGGAGTGGCTCGCCTGCATAGACCGTCTTTGACTCGTCAAACACTTCTGTTTCAACACGTCGGCGACTACTTGAATGCCGTCCGGCGCCATGATTGAGAAGTGCGCACAATCACACCGGCTGGAAGAGCACTGGAGATGAAATCAGCAAGTTCTTAGCTTGGCACACGTGGAAGTAGGCATCGACATCGGACGACACGCGCCGCAAATGCATCATGACACGCAAACACGACCATAGAACCTTCACCTGCTTCGAGGCTTCGACCGCCAGCAACGCTAACCCGAACGCGATATCGCTCGACAAAAAGGAGCCCGGTCGAAGCCGGCAAATAGAACGCATTTGCAGTGGCACCGGCCATAGCTGAAAGGACCTGCTTTCAAAGTTTATATGACTCATCATTGGCAGTCATCAGTTGCAAGTCGTTGATTCAACACATAGGATCATATCCTGATTCCTGCATGTCTAAAATGTACACAAAAAGTACGGTATGTACGAGTTACGTAGTAGCCAAGGACTGCCAACTGGACAGTGGCGCCTGCGTTACATATACAATTACATATATTATCCACGCGGCAGACGGTCTGTCAGGCTCTGTCGAGATAAGTTGTACCTGCAAGTATACGCATATGGCATTATCTGATACTACTACGCCGGATTCTTGGAGGAAGAAAAAAAAATCTTCCCATACTGATCGCGGTTCGACCGCGGCCCCGCGGTTGAATTCCGACGAGCATCACAGCGGAGTGCCGCAGGTTCACAGCGAACCGTTGCCATGCTTTATTTTTACTTGATCCAACTGAGCCACTGGCATTCAACGCATGACTGTATTCGGGGTCGACGCCGACGTCCCAGCTAGACTTTTCCGGTTCCAAGGTCTGCGAAGGATTATCTTCTCTTGATCTCACTGATTTCACTAGTGGAGTCTCTCTTTTTTTGTGGAACGTTGAATAAGTAGATGAGGTTGATAACACGACGGCCCATCGTTGCTACTCTCCGTTCAAGGTTGCCCGCAGGCGGCAGAGTTTTCAACATCTCCGCGCCGACATGATCGGTCCTCCCATCCCGTTGTTAGAGTGCCTCGGAATCAACATAACCCGGCCTGAGGAATCGTACCCCCGAGGAGATGCACAATCGCACTCATGCCCGCCGCAGCGCCGCAGATAGTTGATTCTCTTGAATTTATCCTTCTATGCACAGACCGAGTCATTAGACCGTCAGGAGAATGGACAAGCAACCCCACGTGAAAAGCTGGAACGACATTCCACCTGTCAGGAGGAGGACAAAAAATTGGTCTGCCGAGTACTCAACTTCTCATGTCGCTCATAATTCGATATCCGGCCATGTAAGTAAGGCCGGGATGTTGCCAGAGGACAACTTTGACCCTCATCCGATTTTGATTCGTCAGGGGCTACACCTCCAAATTCGAGTCGCATCCTCCCCAGTCACAATTACTTTTTAGTCCGTGGTCGAACCGGGACCACGTACTGCAGCAACACTCTTCACGCCTGTTGGGATAGGAATCCTTCACCTTGTCTTGCTCGTGCTCGGTCAGCCAAGTCCGGCGATAGATTGCCTGGTGGGACTAGTCCTCCGTCGCAGTATAAGCACACGGCAGAATGATGATACGACGAATGAAGTACGCACTACATTGATCGGTGTGTCCCGCCCGGCGGATGGACTGTGCATAAACTGTGCACAGATTTTAGTCAAGAGCCAGGCTCAGCCGACCTGCGCAGCACGACGTCCTGCAAAGAGGGTCAGAGTCTCGGTGACTTGACAGACGATTTTTACAGATTCGTCGCTTGTAAGCCGGAATTCGCTGAAACCGCCTAGCTTGCAATGGCTTGCCAGTCCTAATGTTTATCCGAGTCATTGAAAAGCGGGCAGCCTGGGGAAGCTATGGTAGGACACCCATGTACGCGCGATAGCGTGCGCGCTCCGCTTTCTTGTAGTCCTGATTCAAAACCGATGCGCGCGGTATTCCCGTGTGAATGGGATTTTTCTTCGTCGCCGTCTTTTGCGGACCTTGCCGTTTCAGAGTCTCGAGAAACTGCGTAAGTGCATGACTGGCCGTTATACACACCCAATGAAGACGTAGTTCCTTAGGCTCAACACATTCCGCATCCCGCGCGGTATAGACAGCGCCTGAGTGCGCGGCATTTGGCAACCAATGGATTTTCATGAACTTGAAGCCACGATACATACCGAATCCGTGACCGCAGCCTCATTCTTGAGTCTTATTGTCCACATGATAAGAGAGACCAGCAAGTGTTACCGAGTACGCTGTGAAGGAATGACCTCTATAGTCGTCGCGTGCTGTTCCGACGCAGCTGCATTCTGCGAAATCACGAACATGGTACCACCCGTATGTCTGGGCCAAAAGCAAACCCGAATGAGTTGATTGCCACAAAGTTGCAGTCTTCGAACTGAATTCTTGAGGTCCATGTTCTCATGAACGGAGGCTTGGTTGACGCGGAATGCCTGTACGGTGCGAATGAGACGAAATTTCCGCATTCACGACTAATGTCGATGTCAACAATGCGACAGCATACCTCTTCGACCTCCATCATTACGTTGTGGTTCTGTTGCTGCAGTGTCCTCAGCTCAGCATCCTGTGTGCTGGCGTCTGTGTCCAGCGCAACCTCCCCACGCCCAGATTTCAACAAAACAGAGCGCTGTATGGATAGGGAGAGTCGACAGTCGTGCTTCGCATATCATCAGCTTTCGCTGAGTTTGAGCGTAAAGCTACCAGTTTAGCCTGTAGGGTCTCGTTTTCCTCTTCCAGGCACTTCGAGGTTTCGACAACAAAGTTACTGCGTCCCACAAATGGCCGCGCGTTCTCGGTCCGAAGATGCATGTTTCCATCTCGCACAAGTCGTAGCTCGGATTTCCGCGCTTGAAGCTGTGTTTCCGTCTCGTCTCGTATGAGTTTCCCTTCGATGATGAGTTGCGCGATCCGACGGGATAAGTACTATAGAGTGCCGCTTATGTGAGGCGATTGGACAAATCCAGGTCACACGTGACCTTCCCACCGTAACTCCACTCTCTGTCACTGGGATGGACTCTGACCGCAAATCGACCGTCTCGTCGTTCTATGGCGGCCGTAAAGGTTCTATGGATGCGCTCAATCAAGATTTCCCCTCTCCGGGGCGTCTGGATTACGCTGGAGGCGGCGGCCGGACCCGAGACGACGCATCTTCATTCTACAATCCCGGGCGGGTCAGCACAGACCCATTTACCGGCCAGGCCCACGCTGGCTACAACCGCCGCTCATTCTTTAATGCTGGACGGGAGGAACCGTTGAAAGGCGGGCGGGACGAGGAGGAGGCCGCCGACGACGCCGGATGGGACGTTTACGCCGACTTTAACAATGCGGGGCCGAGGTATAGCTCGGCTTTTGGGCACCAGGATACGGGGTGAGTGCTCTGGTCTGCATTTCGGTGCTTTGGGTCTTCTCGAATTCCCAGTCGCATCACTCCACCTCCACGTTTCCACGACAAATCTCACTGACGATGCGCTCGCAGGTACCAATCTCTGGGGCCGCCGCCGCCGGCAGAGGGTTCTACGACGACCGGTCCCGTGGAGCTGGTCACTGTCCCCGCCCTGGGCCCGAGTGGAAAAAAGACGAGATGCGGGAGATGACTAAGGCCGGCAAGCGGGAGAGACGAGCGGAGGCGCGTAAGGCCCTCTGGCGCGACTGGACGAGGGGAACCGCGGCGGCAAGTGGTGCACCAAGCGTTTCATAGTTTTCGTGTGCTTCGGGCTCGTCGCTATGTGCGTTTTCTCCTCGTTTCCGTGCTTATTTGGCGGAACTAACGATCGTACAGCATTGCCGTCGTCTGCGGCATTTGCATACCGCGCGTGCCCTCCTTTGCGCTGAGCAACAGCACGCCTCTCAGGAACGCCACGGGCAGCTGGAAAGACGCCATCCCCGCCGAATTCTCACGCAGCCCCGCCAACTTTAGCTTCCCTGCTTTTGCGGACCTCCAGGTGGACACTACGGCCAACTACATTCCGCTTAACTTCCGGCACCTCCGCGCGAGTGTGTACGATCTGACGTCGGGGTTCCTCGTCGGTACGGGGATTTGGGGCACACCGTGATGCCGGCGAAGCAGTTCCTGGATATACAGATTCCTCTGAATTTTTCGTATGCGGCGACGAACGATTCGGATACGACGTGTGAGTTTTTTGGCTTTTATTCGCCTCACGACGGTGACGAAACGCGGGACGCTGACATGCTTTCTTGTAGGGAACAACTGGTACGACGCGTGCGAGAACTTGGACCGAACTACCTCAGGGGTACGGCCAGGTACGTTTTCTATGCTCCCCCTTCTGCTGGGATCTGACTTGTGGCGGCGACAGGCGTTGGCTTCCGCCTCGTGCTGAGCATGAATATCGTGGGGCTCGTCGGGTCGTACGGCTCCTCCACGCAGGTGACGACTGCGCCCTGTCCCATCGAGTTGCCCAGCAACAGCGTCTAGGCGGCTCCCCGTCCGCCGCCCGCCCATCTCCTCCTTCCTCTGCTTATCGCCTTCATCGTCCATTCGCCCCGCCATGCCACTCCTTCCTCTGGTCTCAATCATCGCGTTACGAACTCGCTCGCACTTGCACATCATTACTTTATGCTCAGTACTGTCGTTCCTCTCATCTATTATATTACATATGTCTTTTATACGACACAGGACTTGGACTCTTTTCATACATACAGACATTCGACATTCATCCCCTCTGTCCGTTGCGATACTTATGAGATTGCTCTCGAGACAACGCCCCGCCGAACGATGGCAATGGCAGCTGTATCATTCTTTCCTCCGGGTGAGAATGGGCGGTGCAAAGACGAGGAAGAGGACGATGCGATGCATTAACTTTGATCATGAGTGAGACCTCTAGGGTGCTTTGACCTATTCGCTTGCTTGGCCGCGGGATATTTGGCGCCTGCTGACGACGCAGGGGATCGACAAGGAGTTGACGTCCGCCCTGCACATCCCTCAGTGCCGGTCTTGGGCGACCGACCAATCTCCTCGTACACCTCCACGCCCCACCCGAGGTTCGTGTCCAGGGGTCCAGCCCGGGGTGGGTCGATATCGCGCGTAGATGGTCCCGGCCAGGCATCGCCGCATCGGGGCCTAGACACGCACCGCGCAGTCGGAGGACCGCCGTACACAAAGTTTGTCTATATATGTAGTAATTTCAACCCTTGAAGCTTCATCCTTCAGTCGTTGCACTATACATGCGTACATACTTCCGACAGTCATCCTGAAATATGTCTTCCCTTCCTGTTCCTTCGCCTGCCCTATAGAATTGCACAAAGCAACAGCTATGACTTTTCCATCACCAGTCGACGTCGTTGCTTGCATCAGTCGCGGCGTTCTGCTGTTTTAAATTTCAAAGACTATGCACAGCGGCACTCCGGAGAATTCTTCCAAGATCCTTGGAATTTTGTCAATGCGTCGGCCAGACGGACTCCAAGCAGGTCAACGACACATACTAGGGGCACTAGGGCGACAAAAGCGCAATTCGTGATCGGCGTCGTCGACTCGATAGAACCCAGAATCCGCAGGACACAGTAGGGTATTGCAAGTACACTCTTAAATGTGTTCATTTTCCCGGATGTCGGCTGCTCGGTACATGCGGCTAGGTCTAGTGGCTGACAGTGACACCAGCACCTTTCCGACCCTCCTCCATCGCAAGTCTCTCTATCTCTCCCCAACATGGAGTACCGCGCCCCCTCTTCAATGTGCGCGGGGAAAGATGGAATCCTACGTCGAAGATCGGGCGTCCATCCATCTCAAGACGACGGCGACAGTCGGGAGGAAGCCGACATGCTGCAACGCCGGCCGACCGTCCTTCTCGTGCGCAAGGTTCCATCGTCCTCCCGTTCGTTTACGCCACTGCTCGCCCCCGCATTCACGCCGTTCTCCACGCAGTCAAGCAGCCAGCCAACGGCAACGCCGCCGTCGCCGCCAACTAGGGCTGCAGTCGTGCGAGGACTAGGACTGGGATTGTTAGGCTCGCCGGTGGCAGCAGACGCAGCTCAACGCCAGTCTGACCGACAATTCAGCGCTGTGCCGCTTACGCCCCACCCTGATGCACTGACGGACGTGCTGTCGCCCTCTAGCGTGTCTACAATTCCGTGGCTACCTACGCCCATGCCCCCGCCTGAGCTTACGCACCGGCCCAACGGACCCCACCGTGCGCATTCGGACGCGACCACCATCCCGTCCTTGCCGACGCCTGACTTTGGCCGCTCGCCGCGCTTCCTCGGGCTATTCCCCCGCGGCCTTAGCTACCTATCGCATGCGCGCCCATTCTTCTCCCTCTCTTCCACGGTCCATCACCGTCTAGAGGAGGAGCGGGGCTCAAGTCCTTGCAGCAACGATCCGCCACTCCCGAGACTCGGCTCCCCTCGTCCGCCGGGCTTCTTGTCCTTGATTCCTCGCGGGCTCAGCTACTTCTCATGGAATCACGGTTCGCAAACCACCTCTCGCCCGCAGAGCGTTCGCTCCGACTCTGGGCAGAGTAATGGCTCCGCTAGCTCTGGCACCAGCAACGCCACTTCGATCGACTCGGGGCACCATGCCTCATCAAGGCGATCGGGACGACGGACAGGTTCACGCATAAGTGGCCGCGCCCGCAGTCGCTGCGTACTGCCTCCCTCGACGCGCGACCGAGGGCCTTCTTGAGGATGGGCGAGGACCCAGCATGCCTGTGGACTCCGTGGAATCGTGGACGGGGTTTCAAGTGGTGCCTTCTCTTTTCGATTGCGCACGGTCTTTGCGTACGGCTCAGCAGCGCTCGTCTGCGCGCTCATGACATGGTTCCGGAGTAAGTCCTCAACCTACTTCAAGTATGATCAGTCTGACCTGCTTCGTGTAGCATGGGACTTGGCGGATGTGATGTACGTCGCGGACAACGACATCCTCATCCTCATCACTCTCGCCGGCTCTATCCTCGTTTTCACCTCACTCGTCGGCCTTTCCGGCGTCCTTCTCAACTCGCGCCCCATCCTCGCCGTGTACACCGTCCTCCTCTTCCCCGCCTTCGTCTCCGTCGTCGCCATCGGGTACACGGCTTACAAGCGCACGACGTTCGCGCTCGATCAGAAGCTCAACTTCTCATGGAGCCAGTACTACACCGCACTCGGACGCCTGCGTATCCAGGACGCACTGCACTGCTGCGGCTTCTACAGCCCGCTGCACGAAGCGACGCCGAGCACGCGCTGCTTCCCGCGTACGGCGCTCCCCGGGTGCAAAGCAAGCTCTACCGCATCGAGCGTGCCAACCTCGCGACGGTGTGGTCGACAGCGTTTTCGCTCGTGCCGCTACACCTGCTCAACGTGCTCGTCGCGTTGTTATGTGCGAATCACGTCACGGAGAGGTTCGGGAGGGGAATCATGCCGAAGCAGTATGGCTGACGAACGGGGATGTGCTTGCGGACGCGGGAGAAGATCAGGCGGCGGCGGACGGGCCGTGAATGGGCGGAATACGACGGGTGAGGGCCAGCCGGGACGGACTTCGTCTCGCAGGATTCTCAGAGAGATTGCGGATCGTGATGGTTTGGAGGATACGGTCCCTTTCCTGTCTTATGAGGGAGGTCAATATTAGTGTCCCTTCAGACTCTTCATGCGCATGGTGATCTCACGAACAGCTTCCAGTCAAGATGACCCTTGTGCTACATCGCACTCGATATATATCGGTCCTCAAAATTTCTCTCCTTCTGACGAGTGACGTCTCAGTCCCTCGTGTGGATTACTGATGGTCTGCGATCAATGGATACGGATCCGTGTTGTCTTTTTCGTCTTCGTTCTGTACAAGAAATCTCAGGGTCAAGATACAAACTGAATACTATGGAATGGCTGTTAAACTGGGAAAGGAGTCATCCCAACTGTCCGGAAACTTCAAATGGGAAAGATCTGTCTGTCCATCTGCGAAATATAAATCAAAAATCAAGGTGTAGCTGTGTTCTGGATTCATAGACAACTTGAACGTTAGGTGAGAGCGGAGGGCGGGTTTGCGAGGCCCGCGGCGGTAGCGGCTACGATGGCATATGCGCCATTCACCGAGACTTCCAGCGTCTCAAGACATTGTCAGGTTTTCCGATGCCTTGCTGCTAGTTCTATCTCTTACCGACTTCATCTTGCTGTGACGCTGACGCCTTTCTCGAGGTCCGGAAATCCATTGACTATATCGACCTGAACGCTGAACATGATTGAGAAGGACACTGGGTCTTCTGCGTTCTGGCTTTCGGAGTCCCTCATTAGCCAACGGCGGTACGCGTGACCACGCTGGGAGATATAGTGTCTCATGACAGGACACCCGTTTTCCGGCCTCCTCTGAAGCCGCTCTTGTAGGTGCGACATCACGATCCACAGAACACCGAAAAGAATGTAGAGCACCACTGAGAATGGAATGATCAGTCGTCGCAGAGCCTAGATGTGGTTTGAGAGGGGGCAAAACGTATGGAGGCGAACATCCAGAGGATCTGGGTGAGCTGAGAAGCCGTACTAGTGGTGCTCGTCATCGACTCGGAACAGGGAGAGGTTGATGTGAAATGGTTAGTTCTGCTTGACTGCTTCCTTCTATACAGGTCAATAGGCGCTGGGAGCCGAGAACTGACTAG
>QVIE01002538.1:0-10918 GCA_013387415.1 Panellus pusillus
ATACATGTTACAGGGGAGTAGGTGTGCGCTCGATCGAGTCAAGAAGGATATAATGAAGAAAGAATCTGCGCAGAGACCACTTCATGTCCACTCAGGTAATGAGGTACCTGACGGTCAACTTTCATATTGTGTTTCCAATCCCCTTGCGTGTAAATCTTCCCATCACCCTGCGAAATCTTGCGCAGGCGGTCCTGGAACCAGGACTCGCAGCCCGCCGTCCACCAACCGACGTTCAGAGATGCAGTTGACCAAGCGCCTGGTTTCGGCCACCATGAACGGAAGCTCGTTTGCTCAGAGATGTTGCTGGTATTCAGTCCACCCCGCTGGCCTGTAGTATCCCGTTAATTGTAGCCATAAAATGGTACAAACACTAACCTGTACCGACGTAGTAAACCCCGCAAATGAGGTCGATCTCGTTTTCGGTGAGCCGGTCACACCAGTAAGCACCAGATGATCGCTCGACCGGTAGGGACATGCCGTTGACAACGACATCGTCAGTAAGGCCGAGTAGGACGTCTTGAGCGTCTACATCAGCTCGTGCTAAGCGCCCTATGATCCCACCGTACTGAAGGGCGATTCGCCCCCGGAAGAACGAAGAAAATGCGAGCGAAGGCTGACATACGCCTTATAGTCGTGCAGATCAGGCGTGTAGTTCTTGGCACGGTACCCTAGCCCTGCCCAGGCATCCACAAAACGACGGCCCGATCTGACTGGCTCCGGTACGGGCATCAGGCGGTAAGTCACACTATAGCGACAGATCCGGGAGGGCATGCCGCGGGACAGCAGCTTGCCAGCGATATCCCAAATACTCGGGCCCCATCCCTGGCGCATGATTTCGAGCACGGTGGTGGCGCTCTGGCAAAGGAGGTGGAAGTCACCGTCCTCGTCACTCAAGACGTAGTATGGTTCTCTGACGCACGCAGCCGGCGAACGCGGAGATTGGACTTTCTGAGAGCAGACGAGTCGTCGAAGTAGTCCCACAACACGCGAGAAACAGAGTACATATTCTCTGCGCCGTTACATTCGGCAAAGAAAACTCTGACGTTGTTTTTTTGGGTGATGGAGGGGAAAATCGGGTCTTGTATCCCCACCAAAGCGCCCACAGTTTTGAGCGACGGCTGCTTTCGGGCGGAGGGGCTTGACCTCATTGGGAACATCCACATATCCATACCGCATGTAACAGGACGTCCGCGAGTTCGGTCGAGACGGAGACGAAACCCGGTTCGAGGGGTGGATGAGGGACATGCGTCGATGAAGCGGATGAGGGCGCGGGCCCTGCGCGATCCGCTTGCACCTCAACAAAGTCGCGATCGAGCTCTTTGGTGGACAGCACCCGGTGGCCCTGTTTGGGATACTCGGGTTCAAGCTCTGATATCGGTGGCATGTCGGGGTCGTCCAGACCAAGGAAAAACCTCTCATTGACGGGGGAGCTAGGCTCCACATACATGTGGTAATCGACGTCGTCGTCGTCGTCGTCCCGTCAGAAGAGCCCCAAATCTCACACGCGTCCCACTCGTCGCGGAAAGCATCGTAACGGCGCTGGGATGGACCGTAGTCCTCCCAAATTTGCTCGTAGTTTCGTCGTCCAGCCGGGTGACGGATGTAATACCCTTGGACCTTTTCCCAATAATAGACCCGTGCGCCCTTCCTGCCAGGAACCCCGTCTTTCTTCGCATTGGCTTCGCGCTGCAGTCGTGACTGTTTGGCCTGCATGTCCTCCGAACGCAGCGTCTCTTCGTCCATGTCACGACGGCGTTTGAAGAATTCCTCCATAGTTTCGTTCCTACGTTGTGAACTGCCATGCACGACGGGGGGGAATGCGCAGCGGGGTTTTTCAGGTTCGGGAGCGGCGGCGGCGGTGGCGGCGAAGGGATAGGAAGGGACAGAGATGGAATGGCATGGACTTTCAAAGACGACGTATCCTCCACCGGCGACTCCATCGGCTGCGACGAACTTCGCTTCCCATGGGCTGAATACCGTTTTCCCCGGGAGTTTTTGAAGATGATGAATTTCCTTCGGTCCAGGCACCATGCCGATCCGCGCCATCTGAGAGAGAGTTGGGTCTGAGGGCGGAGTTACGATCGAGATGTGGCCCCAAAAGATGTACATGGGGATAGGCAATTCGGCGGACGCGATGCTTGCGATGAGTCGATCCCAAGAATCCTTCGACAAATAATACGGGCTACGGGTAGAGAGATCAATAAATCCACCAATTCTGGGAATGGTGAAGTTATTGACCACAGACTGCTCGAGCTGCTCCATCCATGCGGGGTGAACATCGGCGGCCTGAATCACAACTTCCCTCCAATCTGCACGCGAGTACCTACAGCACCACATCCCGTACGAGACGTAGCCTATCAGCGGGAGGAATGCGTTGCGACTGCGATATGCGACCGAACGGGCAGCCTTCTCTGTTCGGCATGAGGTCAAGTACCCCGCACGATAAGGGGCGAAGACGTGAAGCGCTTGCGGCACATGCAACGCGGAGGCCTCCATCAGCTTGTCGCCCACATGGCGAAGCAAGCCCTCCAGATCATTCCACCGTGTCCTGACACGAGCGTCGAGGATCCAGCTGTACCCGGCCTCCTTTACAATGGGAAGAGTCGCAAACGAATAGTCAAACACTTCGAAAATCGGCCCCTGCCATTGGTGACAAGCCGGGATGAAGAGAAGATATGCGTGACGTTCGGTCGCGTAGATGGGCTGCCGATAGTGGTACTGGGGATCGTTTCTGCTGGGGCCTGGGCCATTCTCCGGCAATGGGGTGGATGCTATGACTAGAGGTTCTCCGTAATGCACTGAAAAGTAGTTTTGGCCCGTTCGGTATTGGCCACTAACGCCGGGGATACGCTTAAAAAGAATGAGAGAGCACCAGGAATGCGATAAGAGAAGCATACAGGAAGAGTAGGCGATTCTTCCCACAAAGTAGGCTCCGGAGGCATTTTAGAAAGTGAGGAGGGTGGCTCTGTGCAGAAGGTAAGAATATGGCGTCGGTGGTACGCGCACACGATGAATACTTACCAAGACAGTATTCAACGGACGGGACGAGGGACCGACAGGATCTCGAACAAGGCGGCGTCTGCGGGGAGATGCTCCTCCCTCAGAGACAAAAACGACGGCCAAAAAGATGGCTGTGAGGCAATGCGTTTTCGAATATCGAGCTGACTGCAAGGAGAAGCTCCTTGGAGGGTGCGCAAGCAAAAAAGCAGGACAAGGGACTGGGGGTTAGAACGAGTTTGTGCGGGTCAAGAGATTGAGTGACTAGAGGGAGAAGCTCCCTAGAGTCATTGGAGAGTTGATGGCAATGGGCGACTCGGCCAGAAGGAGATGCACCCCAACAGATTGAGTGACTAGAGGGAGAAGCTCCCTAGAGTCGTTGGTGAGTTGTGGCAATGGGCGACTCGGTCACGAGGATGAGATCACGGGCGGGGTAGTCACGAGGATGAGATCACGGTGACCCTTGACCCTGGTCCCGACTCTTGCGCGTTTCGTGCAACAGTCGCCCCTTTTACATCTCGTTGTTTACCGACCCTTGGTTTCGACTCTTGCGCGTTTCGCGCAATAGTCGCATTGCCCACTCTATTTCATCTCGTCGCCTCGGGCGTTTATCCCGACTCTTGTGTATCATCTCGTCGCCTCAGGCGTTTATCCCGACTCTTACATCTCGTTGTTACCGACCCTTGGTTTCGACTCTTGCGCGTTTCGCGCAATAGTCGCATTGCCCACTCTATTTCATCTCGTCGCCTCAGGCGTTTATCCCGACTCTTGTGTATCACGCGCGACAGTCTCATTCGGCGCTTGGCCCGCGTGTTCATGAACTCAAATTTTTCGTCATTCTCATCCCCCGACTCTTGAGTGTTTCGCGCAATAGCCATCGAATAGCTGTCCAAGAAATCAAGAATTTTGGCGAAGTACAGAATATTACAAAATACAGTCTAGATGAAGGACGCCGCCACCTCCAGCACATTAAACGCTTCTCGCGAAATTTCGAGCGCCTTGTACTGTCGAGGTCTCTGCTTTGTGGCGGCCAACCACTCCGCGTCGTACATTGCCTCTGGTAGTCCGAGAGTGGGCTTATGGGCGCTGATTTCCGTTGAAGGAATGCGAGGATATGCCGTCTGAATTTTCTTTTTGGCTAGCTTTCTCCCCACCGCGTCCAGCATATGAAGATTTTTCGACACGGTGCTGTTGCGCCAAGGAATGAGCTTGACAAGAAAGACGGTTCTTTCCATCCCCTGCGCTTCGCCGGTCCCCGTTTCTTCAGAAGACATGCCAGCAACGTCCAGCAGCTCCAGCACTTGTTTGAGATGTTCCCAAGCCTTGCGCGCGCCAGCATTGTCCCTCGATATCGAGGGCACGCAGATTTCCAGCACTTCTTGCACCACCGCCTTGCGTTTGTTGAGCTTCTGTACTTCGGGTCAGTAGCAATTCATTTATCGTTTGATTTCACTCACACGCCGCCTAGCCTCTCGCGCGCTGGCCTTTTTGCTTCTGTCCTCGTTGTAATTCATGACGCGCTCTCTCACTTCCCGCCAAGTCTCCGGATCCCCATCTGCGCTTTGCTTTGGCTGGTGCAGCCGCCATTCGTCGTAGGCCTCTTTTAGCATGTTGTCGAACAACCCAGACAAATATCCCTCCGTGACGTCCGGCAGCCAGAAATGTTCTGGATGAGCCTCCCTCGCCTCGACAAGCTCTTTGATGAACCCTTCGATCGTTAGGCGATTCCATTGCACTGTCAGCACACGCGGGCCAAAATACAACAGGGTGTTCCCCGGTTCCGGCTCTATTTCGCCCCTCTCACACAGCTCAAATTTTTCGTCGTCCTCCGTGAGGGGCTTGTAGTCCCAGAAGTCTTTCGCTCGGTTGAGTAAGTATTTTCTCCTCCAGACCTCTCGGAGGAAGCGCTGACAGAAACGTCAGTTATGGCTCCCGTTTCAAAGGTGCAATCAATCACCTTCCAGAGTATATCATCCTCTCCAGAAATCAAGGTCTGCTGCGACTGAATGGCTGCGCGACTACTGCTTTTCTTTCGAGGCGTTCGACGCCGTACCTGCTGCGACGCCTCAATGCCCATTTCGTTTAGGATCTGTTTGACGATATCGGCCACGGCTGCCACCGAGCGAGGGCAATTCGGGTCGAACGTCAACACCGACGCGGGTGCGGATTCCCCGGCGAATGCCGGCGCTCCTGCGGGTGCCGGCGCTCCTGCGGGTGCCGGTGCCCCAGCGGTTTCGTCGGCTCCTGCGGGTGCCGGTGCCCCAGCGGTTTCGTCGGCTCCTGCGGGTGCCGGTGCCCCAGCGGTCTGGCCGGCCCCGGATGGAGTCGGGGGCTGAACGATCGTAGTCGTGAGTTGCCCTCGTGGGGTTGCGGCTATCGCTTGGAGTTGACGAGTTCGGCGGACATCGCGCGTTATGAAACGGGGCACTGCGTGTCGGTATGGATCTTCGCGATTGTACACTCGGTTGCGATGCGTGGGAAGCAGTTGGTTCAACGTTGCGGCATATACGTTGTCTGTCTCGGCCTACTGAAAGATTTAGTCCCCGTTTGTTTTACACGCATCAATCGCACCTGTAGTTTGCGCTGCTCGCCTAGAGCTGCCTCCAACTTGGCCTATAGTGCATATGAAACACATGCCGCAAAGTCAAACTGCAAACACTCACTTGAACTTCATTACTGCTTTCCAAGGCGCTCTTCATTCGGCCCTGAATCGCATTTGAGCATGAGAAATATATCCCCGACTCCGGAGGCGAACGCTAACCTGAACATGGTGACTTTCCTGCAAGGCCGTCTTCATCTGGGTCTGAATCGTGTTTGAGCACGAGCAAAACTCTCAGATCGCATCGAAACTTACGTTGATCTCGGTCGCGCCCACCAGTTGGCGCTCCTGGTATTGAATGCGGTGCTCCAGCTCTTTCTGCAATTCCAGACCATCAGCTGAGCGGCAAGAAACGAGACTGATGCCTGAGGACGCACCACCTGATCTCCATACAATCCAGCGTAGTGGTCGCGAATTGTAACCTCCACGCCAGTCACCGCTTCTGATACCTGTTGCTTGACGTGGGTGTCAATATCGGGCGTACGAGCGGCCAGTGCCTCGTTTTGCGCCATCAAATCCATTATCCTCTGGTTCAGCTGATCCCTATCCGCCATCGCTGTTTGGAGCTGCCCCTCCGCATTCTCCGCGCGATCTTTCCACCCTTCCGCGGCTATGATTGCCTCCTTCTTCCCTCGATTCGCCTCTTTTGCTTTTTCCGCGGCAATTCCAGTCCTTTCGCGCAACTGCTCGTCCCACGTCAGTAAGCCTCGGAAAACAATCGGGCCCACATACGTTTGTGAATTCCTGACGGCTGGGGCCTTCCACTACGCGAACGGAAGTTTTCGTGTAGCGGGACGACTGCACAGGGTAAGGACTCCATCTATCTATTCCCATTTTACTTCACTTACCAATTCGTCGTCCTGGGCTTCCTCCCGCCTTTTGCTGTTTGACGCCCTCGTAATCCATCGACTGGCCCTATTCAAAACTTATCACCAACGTACGGGGGGCAACGTGTCTTCCATACCTGCTCGTCGCTACTCATCGGGTAGGAACTAGGGGTGGCGAGGTGGAAAGGGAGGGGACACTAAGGGAGACTGTCTGCAGCGGAACACCGTCAGACAACAGGGCAAAGCTGGCGAGGTTGGCAGAGAGGGGGCACGAAGGGAGACTGTTTGCGGCGGAACGCCGTCAGACAGCAGGGCAAAAGGCTGGCAAAGGAAGACGCGAAAGCTGGGTTTATAACGCTCAACTGGCCGGGCTTTATTGTTCAACGGCGGCGGCGGGTTCTTGTACTACGTACATTCTTTTCAGAACGTTGTCTTAGAAACATTGTCCTTATTGTTGTCTTTATTGTCAAGGCGCCTCGTCTAGGTGCCGCGTTTAAGGAAAATCGATTACTTACTTTGAGATAAAGAAGGTGAATTTCTAAGGCTGGCTCGAAGCGCGAATTTCAAGGCTCGAAGCGCGATATACATTCAAGAAATACGATTATACATTCAAGAAATACGATACGACGATACAAGAACTACGATACGACGATACAAGATATACGATACGACGATACAAGATATTATTTACGATACAGGTCGGGAGGATGCCAAGAAAACTACTTTCGACCACGGCCTTTAACGACGGCGGGGATGCGACCAGCGCGCAGCGCACGAAGGCCCTTCTCCTGGAAGAGCGCGAGGTTGCCGGTGACCCTGTCAGTCGTCAGATGAAACAGATAAAGAGGAATAGAAGTAGCTTACGAGTGGAAAAGATAATCAACGAGCGCCGTATCCGACGACCGAAGATTGACGACGCCTTTCCGTTCGCGTGCTACGCGCATGATGAGTACATCGCCGCGGAGAGCAGGCTCAGAGAAATTGGCTGGCATGCGCTTATGGCGCTTGAGGAAGATGCGGAAAGTAGAGGATTGGCGGCCGTGTTTGATGTCGACGTCAAAGTCGTGTATATAGGGCTGAAGACGGGCGTGTTGGAACGCCCCCTCGACGAGCGGAAAGCGAATGTCCTGCGGATTCGACGACGCGGCCCGAGTACACACGAGGGCGGCGGAAGGGGAGGCAGTGGTGGAGTAGAGGCGGCCACGTAGGAAAACGTGGGTTGACTGTAGTAGCGTCAGGGTCAGAACGGCAGCGTCTCGAAATCATACCTGCGAGTTGGGCGGAAAGAATGGGCGGCGATTGACCATGGCTTGGGGAGTGCTGCAAAGGGAGTCCGTGCATTTGAGGCGTGGATTTGAAGCGAAACAGGCGGCGCACAATAAGAAAGAAGGTTCTGCTGCCAACAATAAGGAGGCGCATCTTTATTGTTGCGGACTTGGAGCGGGGAGCGAACAACAAGGCGGGCCTGCCCACGAGGCGCGCTGTCCGCGGAGTTCTCCCCCCACGTTTTCACGCACGAGAGAACAGCGCCGTCGTCGAAGATAGTCTTGAGGTGCCCGCCGACTTTTGCGCGAAACACGCAAGAGCTAAGAGCCAAGCACTGTAGGGAGGTCGCTGGCTGGCAAATGGAAGACCTCCGAAAATTGTGACGCGGTGACCTGTTGAACGATGCGTTCAAGAGCCCAAGCGTCGAGGAGAAGGTATCCGCCAGGCGTCAACGCCTGGGGGATGCAGCCGACGCCTGGGGGATGTAGTCCAGTGCGAGAGCGCAAGTGATCGGGGTCACCTGATAGTGACCTTTTTGGATTTTGTTGCTTGCTCCCCGAGCTTGTCTACCACCACCGTTGAGGACATGGATGCTTCGTCCATCTCCTCGCTGGCTGGTCTTGTCCTTGATAGTGAATACTCCGGGGCGTTTTCGCTCCGCAGTAGCAGCAGCACACCCCTAGCGAGGGTTTGACCCAATTCTGACCGTCTCCATCCACGAGTGCGTTGTCTGTGCGTAGAAAGTACGTTAAATCCATGGATAGGCAAGACGAACGTTGTTAACCAGTATTTTCAGCCATTCACACCAAGAAAGAGCGCTCGATTATGCCAAGAAAGAATTGTACATCGGTCCTAAACTACATGCCGCCGTGTTTGAGAAGATAACTATGGAGAACCAGGAGCAACAGAATGAGGACGGCCAAGTTTCGTAGAATGCTCCATGCGCTCTCCACATAACTGGCCAGCGTCCTCTTTTCGACCACCCCATCGCCCTCTTTCTCGGTTTTCTTCTGCACACACGTGGATGTCGTTTCGGCGACCGTCATCCCTCCACCTCGCCGCCATTATAGTCGGGATACCGTTCACGTCCGCCGCCTGCGTCTTCGTCAGGTCTGCCTGCTCAGAGAATGAGGCGATCATACCTCAACGGCTAGGATCCAGTCGGATGCGGCAATCTCCAGCATCTCCCTCTCCTCGGAACAGGTATCGAAAACGTAGACCTTCCCGTGATCACTTCCCGAAGCTACGAATCGACCATCTTCGGCGAAGCATACGCTACGCGCTCTACCAATAGACGAGTCCTTGCGGTTTTCGATGCTGAATAAACGGATTTTTGCGTTGTCCGCCAAGCGATACAACGACGGGCCAGCGTGGGGGTCGTCGAGGCAGAATACCCGCCTTTCTCGTTCACAGTGGCACCGCCCCTTTCGTTTGGTCAATCGCGTGTAACAAGGCCATGGTTTTTACTCACGTGTAGCAATCCATCGACCATTCGTCGACCACCGTGCCGTTCTTGCCACGTAACGTCAGCCTATCCACATCTCAGTCTCTGAGCGTCCACGAGTCATGGTGGGGATTTGAGAAACACTCACGCCGGCTGATCGGGCTCCAAGCCATACACGATTATATCTCTATCGTTTCCATGATAGTCAGAGAAACGAATTGCCTTGGGCGTATAGTCAGGGATGGATACCGAGAAGATCGAGCGAGGAGAAAAGTCGGGTCCCAAGTTATATCCTTGGACAACCCCGGCGCGAGTGCAAACGCAGAGCCTGCTGGCCGTTGAGTCGTAAGCGATGCCGGTGACCTCAGTGGCGCCGGTTATCTGGAATGTCCGCACTTCTTCGAAAGTCTGCAGGAGATGGTCAGCTTTTCGAGGGAGATCGCCCATAATACGCCGATGACTTACGCGACCGGCTTGGCGCCAAAGGAAGATATAGCCTTTGGTGGACACACGACGACGAGACCTCCTTCGCCGATACGCCGCATCCAGTGCAGGCTGGTGGTGCCGCCCCTGCAACCGGCGGTGCTCGGGCGGCTGATAGCCGCCTTTGCTTCGAGGTTCCATACGCGAGTGCCGTCGGAGCCTATAAACGACGACTTTAGTAGCAGCTCAATACGGCGAGCGTGTCTGACCTCCGCCAGCCAAATAGCACCCATCTGCGGACGCAGACAGGCAAGTAATCGACCCTTTGTGGCCGGAAAGCGTGAGAGTCGAGTGATAGGGCATGAGTTAAGCTGTTTGGCGTTGACGCTAACGAGACGAGCGGTGGAGAAGGAAATAGTGGCGGGTGGTCTTGTCAGTCCTTAAATTCTTTGGTCGGTGAACAATACAATCGTTAAACCCGCGGTAGTAGCGCTGAGCAAAAACGAGTAAACCCGCATCAGTAGCGCTCAACAAAAACGAGACAATAATCGAATAATCGCAAGTACCCATATCAAGACATCCTTGTACCCGCGTTAGTAGCGCAGAACAATAATCGAGTAACCGCAAGTACCCATATCAAGACATCCTTGTACCCGCGTTAGTAGCGCAGAACAAAAAGACAATAATAGCAAGTACTCATATTGGGACATGTACAGGGACGGTTGGCAAGTATCCATACCGGGATATCCTTGTAGCCGTATGGAGTTATCTTTATAGACTTAGACGGACGCGTTTACTCATTCTTCCTTGCCCCAATGTCCTCCCCCCTGCTCCCTCCAGTGCCTACGATCAGTCGCCGGACTGAAACTGTCTTCACTGTGCGCCTGCCACCCCCGCCGCCGGAGGTTTTGCCTCTGTCAGATTCCGACCTTCTGCTGCCGAACCCATTCCCGCCTTGTCTTCCAGGGACCTACGTCGTCTGCCTCGTACCCACCGCGCGCGCTCTACGCCCTATGATTTTATAGACGGCGCACACCAAACGCAGTCCATCGGCGGATGGTAGTGCGCCGCGCGCCTAGCGACCTCAGCGCTTCCCCCGACGCGCGCCAGCATTCTGCTCCGGTGCTTGGCCGGCCGTCAGTCGAACGCAAGCCCCGTGGTCTTGTCTCCATCGACGAAGAAGACGAGTTAACTAGCTTAAGTAGCCTTCCGTCCGATGCATCGACCACGCCTCCTCCTCCACCCCTGCCGGCTCGTTGCAGCAGGCGCTCAATGCCCTCGCAACGCCTCCTCCCTCCTCCCCTGGCAACTCGATCACAGTTTTCCTCATCTTATCCCCAGGCCCCCAAGGTGACCGTGACT